>ML790859.1:258024-268427 GCA_009831015.1 Picea engelmannii
TGATTGGGTCCTTGCCATCAAACTTCCTCATATCAATCTTAGGAACGTGGTTGGTCTTCAAACCAAAGTTGGAGTTTCTCCATTCTTGATTCACCTTCCTTGTGTCCTCATCATGAATTTCATGGGATGCATTTTCACTTCCAAGTGTCTTCTCTGTTACAAAATTTTTCAATACTTCCATGATCTCCCCTTTTAAATCATCCATCTTAGCAGCCAACTTAGCTTCCATTGAATCCATCTTCTTTTGTAGTTCATTTATGTCCCTACGCATTTCTTCACCTTCATCAAGAGTCCAAGTAGGATTTTATGGAGGCTTATTTGGTGTAGAAGTTCCCTTTTTTGGTGGCATGTTGGCCAAGTATCACTTTTGAACCTTGATTTTGAGGTGGTTCCACTAGACAATATTTATTTTGTTGTATCTCCCAAGTTTCATCCCTTCTGGGTATGAAACTTTCTTTTATGTAGTTCTCTGATATTTCTTCTCTACAATGCCACAGGTCTGATCAAAATTGGATGTCCCAAGTGGAATTTACGGTAACTTCCCCACAACTTGTCGATTTTTGGCCTTTCCAGAAGATCCCACTTGTATAGCGTGCCCCGCACAAAATAATTGATATAAAATTTTGAAACTCGCACCAGAAATACTACAGGTTGTCCACAATCCAATGAAACCAACCCCACTCAATTTGGATACTCTAGGAAGAATTTATGATTGTTTTACTTGGAACACCTTCTTGAGTCTAGTCAATAGGACTAGTCAGATACCCTATCTTATACAGAGTGTATCTACAAATTTAAGATGACCCAGAAGATGAACGTTTTCCACAGATACCTTACTAATTTCTGTAAATAGCCTCCAGAGTTCAGGGTTTGAAACATTACAGAAAAGGTTTTATAGCGAAAATTCTGCAATGACTCAGTTCAGGATGATTCCATAACCCTATCTTCTACAGGCTGTATCTCTGAAAGTATAAGGCCTCCGGAGCTTAATTTTGATCCCAACATACCTTGATCTATCTGATAAATATCCTCCAAACCATTCCTTCTGAAACGTTGTAGAAAAAAAGTTATAGTGAAAATTCCAAGGTGTCTTAGATGTAGTAGTGAAACCCCAAGACCTTGAGCTCTGATACCATATGTTAAGAACCAAATATCAATATAGCATAGAAAAACCTCAGAAAAAGTATTCAATGCCTTGAAAAAGAGATAATTTCAAATAATAAGCCTCTTCGAGGGGGCAACCTCCTTTTACCCCACTTAAATGTTCAAGTACAAGATGATTCAAAATGAAAATGTCTCCTTGGTATATATAGAAGACTAGGAGGTATAATTACAACTAATGGCATAAAGCCAACATAAACAAAATAACATTACTAATATAATATGCCCCAATTAAGGGGTAATGAGCCAATATTAGGGCTTAACATTATCCTTGCCGTAGAACATGAAAAGAATATGAATGAGGGTGGAATTGACCACTTTAGCTCTCTTGTCTATCTAGAGAAGAACACCAATGAAATATTGGGAAATCCCAATAAATGGTAAAGAGTTTTCTAGAAATGACTAAGGAATTAGGAGTCTTACTCATAGATGATTGTGGCGGGTAGCTTAAGATGCAACTAGACATGAATAAAAAAGATATGGGCAACCTATAGAGTGGTGATTTTTTTGGTTTGGGGAATAAACACTATCATTTGGAAAAATGGAACACAAACACAAATAGAAAGTTATTTTGGAGAAATGTCATAAGGAGACCATTGATAAAATCCATGGTGATGGATTTCCAAATTCATGTAGCTATTAGCAAAGGTGGGGGAAGTTGAACTTACAATTAATGGGTTTGTAAGTGCTACAAACAATACATCTACAAATGAAATAAAACACCTACTTCTTCATGGTGGGCCACACAAATGTAATGACCCACTTTTGATCCCCAATGTGGCATTGTATATTTGTAAGTATTATGAATGGTCACATGCCAAGCAATGTAATATGTAAACATTTTACATTGAAAATAATAAAAATGAAATACACCATCGGATGTAGATGGGTAAGGACTAGATTAATGGGGGGCTATGATTCCTGAAGAGGGGGCTTGATGGGCTTTTTGAGGGGGTTCCATGTTCCTTGAGTCTTAATTGATTTGGAGGTAATGTGGCCTAGCTTGGGAGTTGGGTATGTCACAAATCAGTATCAAAATGATAAAAATTCAATGAATACCAATCCACTTTGAGGGGAAAACCTTTGTTTACAATCTATTCAATGTACAAGATGAGATGAGATGATACTAAGACTAGGTCTCCTTGGTATATATATAGGAGACAAAGTGTACAATTATAATGAACGATACAATGAAGGGTTTTATCCTACATACAAATATAACACTAGAAATATAATAATTCAATATATAGGTCTTAATAGGGGGTTTTATACTTAACATGGGACTTTGTCTAGGTCTTAACATGCCCCTCCCCTTCAAATAAGTGTTTTCCTCAACATTTGACTAACTGGTTACCGCATCTGTGTGACATCAATAACATATCATTTTCCTTGTTTAACCTTGCTAGATATTCATGTCACAACAATGACCTTTTACCATTACTTGAAAACATGGTACTGCGATCGTGTCAGATGTAGTGAGATTAGGTTGTGTACTTAGGAAAGGAGACATCCAGTCTCATGGTAGTGATAATTTAACTCAATAGAAGAGTGTAATATTTTTCCGCATAAGAAGAAAATGTGGGTTGATGATTTGTATCCCTTCTCCATCAGATTTCAAAAATAAAGTTTCTAATAAGAAAAGAGAAACCCCCCCCCCCTCCTTTTCTCCTTGTGGATTATCATGGAGATCATATATGAAGTAGTCGATTTTTTTTATTGTTAGGATCAATCCCACATCTACATCTCTTATAGTTTTAGTTGGTGGAAATTGATTTGGAGGAAATCCATCCCATAGTCATCCGACTCTAGGGGAACTTGATAATATGATATATGGGTGGACCAGGATGAATATGTCAGGTAGAGAGAAATGTATATTCCTAGGTGGATTCCTCAAAGATTAATGTTTCCCGATTGTTCACACTTCTATCTGGATAGGTCAACGAAGAATAAGTGATTTAGGATTACAAGTAGGTTAGGCATCTAGATGTGAAATTAGTGGGGGCCCCATTTATTTTATCTCATAAGAGCATGAAATAAAATGGGAACTTGTTGTGACCACAACACTTGGTTTAAAATAAATATATCAAGAAGCAAGTGGGGAGGCCAATTAATTATGTCTTATTACATAAAAGTGACCATCACAAACCCAACCCCAATGTATGTCTTTAGAACAATCTCAATATTTTAATTCTTATTGGACTAATGCCTCCATGTAATACCATCCCCAACAATGGTACCCATCTAATCTTTCTAACTCACAATGGATGTCTTCGTCACCTCAAAATAATCCTTGGGCATAGGGGTAGAGAAACCCACCTTTTGGGGGGTCTCAACAATCATTACCACAACAACCTACATACCCCCAACCTCCACCACAACTCCAACAACCTAACCAACCTCTTCCTTTACCACAAATCCCTTGTAATGTCCCCACTTTGGGACATCAGGGTATTACAGAGTGTTATGATGACCAGAGTAGCCATATGGATATTATAGCGAGTACATGATCTATTGAGAGGTATTTTGGGGTGCGGCTTGAATCACTCATCTTATTTCATCATTATGATCCATCCTGCACAACTTGGCTTTGGTTTCGTTGCATTTCGACGATTTCCATGATTTTGAGTTATTTTGGGCTATAAGTTAATTAAATGCACTAAGGAGGTCAGATTGGGCATAATAATTGGAGGAACCTCTTAGTGTAATATCTCATTGGAATCGGTAAGAACCACACTGTATGATAGAATGATGAAAAGTGACTTTCAGTGGCCAGGGAAGCCACAAGGAGAGATAAGGTGTTTTTTAGAGGTAAAAGAGTTAATTAATTAATTAAAGTGATTTAATTAATTAATTAATAATTAATAAAGAAAAATTCACTTTGGAGGGACAAGGTGAGAAGGAAGGATAAAAGAGAGGCAAGGGCCTTTATTCTCTCATGCATGTGATTATCAGTTTTGATATCTGGCTTCTAGCTAGTGAGCCCATGCCTTGGGGGTTTTGAAGGTTTTGACTTAACAAACCCTAGAGAACAATTCAGTGGTGAAAGATTTCACCTATCTTGTTCCAAGCTTGGTATCGGGGATGCAATACTCCACCCACATAATTCTACTTCAAATCTACTCAGTTGCAGGAGGGTTCTACACCAACCACAGGTACAAGAAGAGAGAAGGGCGCACCATTGAGGGTTTCCATCAAGGGGGGCACACCATTCATTGAGGGAAGTTCGTTCTAATACATTGCGAGGGCTTCGGGGAATTCTAGCACCTGGGTTTCCATTGCAGGGTCTTGAACAACATATCTAGTCCATTCCAGAGGAGTTTTATGTGCCATTTGATTTACTAGATGCATTGAACGAATTGAAGGAGAGGAGCAAACTTCAGAAAGTGGTTTTAGTCATTTGATAGGTCAGATCTTCACTATTTCCCTTGGGACTTCACTAGTGAGGTAATCAGACCCTGATCTATCATTTCAGTGGTTTTTTGGAGTGTTTGGAGGCCTCTAGGAGAGAGGCCGAATTATCTAGGGTTTCAACCATCTAGTGGGGCGCAAGTCCAATAGAGGGTTATTCATTTAGTGGATCATCTCTTCATCGATACACCTAAGACTTAACCCGGGGTATTGTATTGGGCCGATCTATAGTTTATCATTTTCTGTGGAGTATTTGGAGGTCCTTGACAGTAGGGATGAATTCTTGAGGGTCTTTAGTGTTCCAGTAGGGCGTAGCATCATCCAACTTGGGGTTTGACACTTCATATGACCCATATCTCTTATTGTATTGGTATTCATGGTATATTCAGCCTTTGGAAGCTTGTAGTCTCTCATCGAGAGCATTTTGTAGTAGCTCTTAGTATGTTTATTGGATCCATCTATTGATCATTCCAGACCAGCCTTATCCTTGTATCAAGTTCTTTCTCATTATATTAATAAAGATCAGATCTTTACTATTGGTTCCATATTTGGTGTATATTGTATTTCCATTGATTATATCTTCATATCCATGTGTGATAGCTAAATATAAACCCTAAGGCCGAACTTAAGAAGTCAATATGCAAGTAAACACCCAAACATAAGTAAATCAACAAAGTGTTTGACGAAATGCCACAACAAGAAACAGTTAAAAATTCATGCAAAACGTGATGTTCCTGGCATCCTATATTGGGAACATTACAGTGGTATCAAAGCTTAGACTCCTACTAGCTTGAGGGGTCTTCCATAAGAAGAGATGGATATTAAGGATTTTTCTATAGAGGTTGTACATTGTGAATGGGAATATTACTACGACCTTAGTGAGGGGTGTATGGATCAAATAACATTCCAACAGTATTTATCCATGAACAATCCTAGGTGGATCATAGATGAGGTTACATTTTGGGTCAATAAAACAAAGGAATACAGAGCCAGGACAACTAGATGGAGGGAATCACAGAGTAACCCCACACCCAGTAGGGGTAGGCAACTTTGCTACAGTTGCAAAGTGCCTTGGGAAATAGATCATATATGTAGGGGTAAAGGGAAGAAACAAATTACTCTTAGAAATAATTTATTCTCAATTATTGTTTAAGAATAAATAATAATAATTTTAATTTTTCTTTATATTGGAAAATTTTGTTTTTTTCATTAATTTATTATGATTTTTATTTTTATAATTTAATACTAAATTAATAACCACTTCTATGTGATCCCAACAAAATACCTACCCTATAATGATTATTTTATATAATTTAATGCTTGATAATAAATTTAGATATTTAGAAGATAATATTGAGAGATACATGGACAAGAAACTATTAGGGTTTAGACTCAACTACACAAAATGAAGACTAAATTACAAAAAATTAAAAAAATCAACCAAGAAAAAAAACAATCAACTAAGGAATAATAGGTCGAAGAAGAGGTGAACGATTAAAGATATAGAAGACAAACTAATTAACAATTTGACCATAATTTGGTAGAGTTAGACCATGAGTGTAACAAAAGAGCCCTCATAATTTTTGGTATAAAATAATAAAGATGAGGACACAATAGTAAGAAGGAGGAATTAAAAAATAAATCACAAATTGAAACAATTGGCTTTATAGAAGCAAAAATGTTGGAAAAAATAATTGAACATAAACATAGGTTGATTCGGGTTATGGTAAGCTCTAATGCCCATAAATATGACATACTAATATGAAATACTTAGTAAAAATCAGAGCCTAAAAGGGTTTGGAATATTTATAAATGAAGACCTTATTCCAAAAGATCAAGCTAAATTAAGGAAGAAGGTTCAAAAGGTAAAGGGAGCCAGAAAGGAAGGAAATTAGGCAATAATTAGGAACCGAAAATCTATTATTAGGGATAGAGACCAAAAGGATAACAACAAATAACAATTTGAGACACTTCAGATCCATTCTTAGAACTGTTGAGGCTTTCCTTGGAACAAAGGGCCTATATTAAGTTGGATCCCAAGTGAAATTTATATTATATTTCTAGTTGAAACTAGAATCATGAGGAATCTAAGGTCCCTAACATAAATGGATTTATATTATGGTCAACATGGAACAAGAAATCCTCCCATAGAGGGTTCGAAGGCATAACTTGTTACATAAGAACACACATTTCTCCTCACATTCATCTTCATAAAAATGATCGTCTCAATCAATTCATTTGGGTGGAGATTTCATATATCAATTCTAAGAAGATGTATATCGATTTTTTTTATTTTGCCTCTATTAATTCTACCTTTGATACAAAAAACAATCGAGATACAAATTGTCCCTATAAAAGCTTAGAAAAAGATATTTACAGTCTGAGAAATGAAGGTAGTATCCTCCATCTAGGAGACTTTAATGTTAGAACTACAACTAATCAAACTATTATCTTAAGCAATGATTCCAACCCTAATCCTCTGTGGCTAGACGAGTACCTTCTTTTAGCTAATAGGTACATGAGAAATTCATAAGACTTGACCAAGAATTTATATGGTACTGAGTTAATCAATCTTTGCAATTCTCAATATCTAATCATTTTTAATGGTCTAATGAAGTGGAAGAAATCTAACCAGATGACTTGTATCCATGGCCTGGGTAGTAGTGTTGTGGACTACGTGATATCAGATATCCCTATTTCAACCAAATTGTAAATTTTGACCTTTTAAACGACCATGAGACCGACTTTGAAGTTTGATCATAGACCTTTAACCCTAACTCTGAAATTTACCTTGCACAAAACCCCCCTTGAAGATAAGTCTAGTAACCAAAGGAATCTACTTTTTGACAAAAAATAAATTGATCTCTTTTTAAGGGACTTAAACACTTAATTAAATCTTATATAATACAAAAACAATATTGAAAACATCTATCATAATTTTACAACAATCCTATCTACCTCCATAAAAATATTCTCTATTGAAGTGTTGTGTAAAAAGAAGAATAGAATTGTCAATCCTTGATATTATAACAAGTGTAAACTTGCTATAAAATCCATTAAGGATGCCTCTAATGAGTCTTTAAAATACAATAATATTAATAGATACAAAACCCTTATTAAAAGAAAAAAAAAAGGCACTACGTAAATAGAAAACAAGAGAACCATTTGCACCTTTCTAAGCTATATCCAAAGAAATTTTGGAGGAAAATTCTAACTGGTAAAACTAAAGAAAATGTTATGATTCCCCTGACAGACTAAAATTCCTACCTTAAAAATATTTATGAATCCCATAATGCTCTTGACAAAATTTCAAAAGTTTCTACAAAAGATGATGTTTTTTCTATATAAGACATAAAGTTTGGGGTTAAATGACTTGCAAACGGGAAAGCTAAGGACATCGAGGGATATCAAACTGAAATATTAAAAATTGGAGGGCCTATTATGATCCCTCACATACACAAGCTCTTCAATTTAGCAGTCAAGGATGGCTTCCCTAAACCTTGTAGTCAAAGCCTCATTGTACCTATTTTTAAAAGTGGGGATAAAAACAATCCCTCTAATTATATGACCATTATGATTAGCCCCATTTTATCCAAGCTATATGGAATTATTTTGGAAAAGAGGATAAACATATGGCTAGAAAGACACATAAAAATGACTAAAGGTCAAACTAGTTTTATAGGTTATCATTCAATTGTGGAGCACCTTATCACACTTAGAATCATTGCAGAGGAGTGTCGCAACAATAAAACCAATATATTTTTTTATTTCATTTACTTTAGGAGAGCATTTGACACCATTCCTAGGACCAACCTTTGGAATAGGTTAGAAGAGATAAAAGTTCCCTTAAGGCTAAGAGCTATTGCAGTAAGGTTGTATGAGAATGCTATTTCAAAGTTTAGGAGAACTGAGGGTTGGTCAAAAGAACTTAACTACAATATAGGAATCAAGCGAGGTTGTCCCATATCCCCTACCCTTTTTGGATTTTACATTGACAAGTTAGAATATTGTTTGGAAGCCACAGGTTGTGTTGGACCAACTCTTGCTAGTATAGTAATCATCATTCTTCTCTATGCCGATGATATTGCTCTTATGATAAGGAATCCCTATTACCTTAGTAAGCATATTATAATACTTAAGGACTTATGATCTAATATAGGTATGACTTTGAACATAGACAAAACAAAGGTTATGATCATTAAATCCAATAAGATCACCTACGATAATTTTGTATATGACAATAATATCTTGGAGGAAGTTCCTTCATACAAGTATCTACGATTTGATATTCATCACAAGATCAATTGGAACTATAACATTGAGAAAATGATAAATGAAAGGTGGAAATATTATTATGGGTTGAAAATATTTGTACGTTAGCGGACCTTTGGCTATGGGAAATGAAAAAGATCCTCTTTGAGACTCTTATCACTCTAGTTATTCTATATGGATGTAAAGTTTGGGGATGCAATATCTCTTGAGAATCCTACATAAAGATAGAGCAGATCAAAATGAATTTTATAACTTATAATATCAAAATTAAGGGCAATATACCCTATCCTTTCATCCTCATCGAAATGAGCCTTTTCCCCCATTGAGAGCACAACTATGATTATGTACCTAATGTACAAGAACAAGATAAACAACATGGATAAAAAAAGGCTCCCCAAAATTGCTTCATACTCTAGCCAAAATCACCAATGGCTCATACGAGGATGGCATAATGATGCCAAGTCTTAGCTAAATCATTGGGGAATAAAAGAATAAGTTATTATGTAAAATACCGATGATATTAAAAATATTGTACAAGCTAAATTTAAGGAGAATTTATATGGTGATTTAAAGAATTAGAGGATAAAAAAAAAATCAAGATATTATAAGGAGGTGGTTAATTCTAACCTTGAAGATCAAAAGTATCTCTTTGTTTTGACTAGCCTAAAGAAGAGAATAAATATTGCTAAAATGAGAATTAATTCTCCTCACTTGCATAATGAAACTTGGAATTGGCAATCCAAAAAACACCATGGCAAGAAAGAATCTGTCACTTTTGTGACACCAAGAAGGTTGAAGATGAAAATTACTTTCTCCTAGAATGCCATACTTATACCCAAATTAGATCCCATTTTCCAAATATTTGTTACAATACCAACCTTCCTAACCTTCTCAGTCATCAAAACTTTAGTGATTTTGATCCAATAGACCAATTTTGGTTTCTATGAATCATCATCATCATCAATAAAATGTTTTTTTATTAAACTCTAGTTTAAAATACCATACATTTTGATAAATTGTATTTATCATTATTTCTTTTATAAATTTCAATGAGTAAAAATAAATTTTAATTTAATGTAAAAATCACAACAAAATAGATTTTTTTTTGGAATTAATTTGTTTTTTAACTTAAATTGTAGTATTTATATCTCTTGTTGCTCTACCAATACAATTCTCTAATACCAAAAAATTAGAATAATAATTTGTAATTTTTTTTTTTAAATATATAAGTAGCATAAAAATTGTTTTTTAAAGAATCATTTTTTTTAAAGTTAAATTGTTGTATTCATATCTCGTGTTCGTCTTCCATTACAATTCTCTAATATCAATATTTTAAAATAATAAGTTTTTTAAGTAAGTTGTAATGACCATAAATATAGTATACATAGTAAATTTCCAAGCTTAAAAGGGTCAAGAATGTTTATAAATGAAGACCTCATTCCCAAAGACCAAGCTGAATTAAGGAAGGAAGTTCAAAAGGTAAAAGAAGCCAGGAAAGAAGGAAAATGGGCAATAATTAGAAATCGAAAAGCTATTGTTAGGGATAGAGACCAGAAGGATAA
>ML790859.1:282726-333767 GCA_009831015.1 Picea engelmannii
GGTGAAATTTTGTGGAACAGCTCTCAAATGGATTCTCTTCCATCTAACGCTAGTATTAACTTCTACAGGTTCTCTATATTATTAAAAAGACTAGTCGGGATGGTTTACCTCCTGAAGCGATCACAGGTAAATATCCAATTTGAGATACTCGCAAATCAATGCTTGGGAAATCATTCAGATGTCTATATTTAGTGTTGCGTTTCTTCTCTTTGCACTAGAAAAAAGTATTTATGATAATTGGCACAGCAATGGTGATCATGTAATGTAGACGTAAGTATAACCTACACCCCGGTCGAGTAGAAGTGATATAACGTGTCAGTGCTGTAACGTGTCCTTAGTTCTTAGAATAATCAGTTTTAAGTAAGCAGTTCAATCAATTTTTTCAGGTGAAAATGGCCGTTACATAGCCACTGTACGTGCTAATGCAAATAAAGATGGACAATCTCAACCGAACATATTGGGAAGTGGTCAGATCATCAAGTGATGGTTGCTAGTCATATATTATATATGTTTTGTGTAATTGTTGCAATGGTAGCAAACTGATCACAAAAAAATTGCGAGCTATCGTATGTTTCAGTATGTTGACTGAGTTTATGTATGCAAACACTGTAATGGTAGAGCTCTGTCAGAGCTTATTTTATGTGTGCTTTTCTATTCACCTTGTAATTTTGGCAGTGTTATTATTACAATGACATACATTGCAATAGCCTTGCGAAATCTTAAGTTCAGCGTTTTATTTCTGATTATGCTGTTAATCCATGTATTGTAAGCGATTCTATACCAGATGATTTCTGTTTGAAACATTGTTAGGAAAACCTGTCTTATCTGTGCAACATCTACAATCATGTTCTCCTTATTTGGGTCACAAAATTAAATATTATAACATTCCAAAACTGTGCTGCAATTGTATTTGTTAGCTCAAAACAAAACAAGACTTTGTTATATGGTTGCCAGCATCTCGATCTTTGTGCACATAAAATTCAATTGAAAATTAGATAGCAGCCATTGCATAATTTTACATATAGAAAATAGTATTGTATTACTTACAATAACTTGAGATACATCACACTTAAATAAGTGTTGTGAGATCCAACTTATTCTACTCTTGGAGGGAGAGGTTGAGAGAATCTTTCAACATCCTCTTACAATCCAAATCAATCCCCAAACTCTAGTATGCAGTATTAATGAAGCATTATCTCTAACACCCCCCTTCATGCTTACATTACAAAATCTTACAATAATAAAATTCACAATTACAAAGAAAAAGTAGTTACAACATTTTAAATTTCTCTGGCATGGTTTTCATCAACTCCTACACCCACTCTATGCCTATGGACTGCTCTCTTTCTCATCCTCTTCTTCGAGCTTACCATTCAACTCGTTTAAAGTATAAATGCTTCAGAGCATCATTCATGAACTTGTACAATACATCATTCATGAACTTGTACAATAGACAATATTGACGAACTCGGCTCATCGGGGCTTCCATGAGAAAAGTTGTTAAGTAATGAATCATCCTATGAACATACCTCCATCTCTCTCCGTCAGTTTCTAGTCTAGGTATGAAATATCCTCAAAATTCGATCATACAAGATGACATCATAAGAATAGTTGTTCTTGAAACCGGGGCTACTAGTTTATATCAAGTAACAATAATTCTTTTACATAAACATATATAAAAAACTTTAAACATTAATACACAAAAAAAAACTTTAAGCACACCACCCCTTTCCCTTTTCTAGAATAGTTTGAGAGATAACTCTCGCGGTTCTTCATGACTCTTTGATTCTGATAAGTCATCCAAGTTGGCATGAGTTCTACAATTCGAGGCTATATGTCCAATCTTGTGACAGATGAAACATTATGTTGAACCCTTGATTCTTCTCATCTTACCATTTGAAAATAGTGCAATTTCATGCTGACCACCTACATCCAAGTCTTTAGAATATGTCATTTTTCTTTAGATAACAATCATGCTACCATTCCTTCCAATGATTGTGAGGGTAATTGACTTAATGTGAATACAACATTGCTATATTTAGAAGGTAGGCTATTCAATAGAATTGCTTTAGCATCTTCTGGATCTACCTAGGTACCTGTGTTAGCTAATTTCTTAAAGAGAGACATTAACTCGTTTACATGAGTAGAGAGACGGGTCTCATCATGCATTTTGAGGTTAAAAATTTGCATCTTTAAAGAAAACTTTGCATTCATTGCCTTTTCCCCAAATAATTTACTTAATTGCTCCCAAATTTGTTTAGATGGTTTTTCCAAATTAATCAAATGCAATTGCGTGTCTGAAAGACCCAAACCAATAATAGCTTTAGCATTTTCTTCCTTCTTTTCCCATTCAACTAGAAGTCTGGGGTCATTAGGAGTTTTTTCAGTGCCTTTTACTATGCTCCACACACCTCTATTCATTAGATGCATTTGAATTTTAACTTTCCATGTATGGAAATTGAAACCATTAAACTTCTCCATAGGTATAGAATCCATTTTACCTCACAAAAGATTTGCCTTGCACCAATCTCTTTTCCATGGTTCAGATGTCGATGCACAGATTTATCGCACAATGATGTAGATCGATTCCAATGCAGCAAACACGTCCATACATGATCATCTATGCACAAATATGCACACATATTTCAGATTCACAGGTTTTCACTCCGCACCTCACACCTCATGCTTTAACCAGATGATAGTCCTCGAAGCCTTCAACACCATGGATTCCATATCTGGAATGATTCTTCATAAAGAGGCATCTCTGCTTTATTTTTTCAATTCAATGATCCAACAGATCTAATGTATCCTATCCTTTTCAATGAAATGTATGCCAAATTCAATTCACCATAGGTATTGCATGGATGCAACGATTTCCCCAAGAAAATATAGGCAGCTAAATAAAACACGCTCACGTAGAAAAAACTATCTTCTACACTACATATGTACAGAGGATCAGGTTACAGCCCCTCTCGTGAGAGTGATACCAAATTGAAAATTAGATAGCATTCATTGAGCAATCTTACACACAGAAAATAGTATTGTATTACTTACAATAACCTGAGATACATCACACATAAATAAGTGTTGTGAGATCCAACTTATTCCACTCTTGGAGGGAGAGGTTGAGATAATCTCTCAACATCCTCCAACAACCCAAACCAATCCTCAAACTCTAATATGCAGCATTAATGAAGCATTATCTCTAGAAAATTCTGACTACAAGCTTTGGAACAACATTTGTCTCTTGAATTGATCTTGCCTGAGTAGAAAGACACACAAAAATATTGCATCTATTAAAACTCATAGTAAGAACTTTAACCCAAAAGAGAAAAAAGACTACCATGACAGAGATAACATATCCATGCACATCACATTTAGTTGTATAGTGAAATAAATAATAATATAATTTTATGGCCATAGTTAAGTTAGATATCAAATTGTTGTATACGACTTTTTTGTTTCAAGAATTTAGGGTATCAAATTGGTGTATGAAGCTCTTTTGTTTGTGGGACAAGGGAATCCCTCCCCCAAGATTTTGACTACTAAAGTCTACCATCTTAACTCCAGATCTAAGATGTTTAGAGAGACATCAAATTAGAGTACAAAAATTAAGAAATGTTTCCATCTATATCCAGAGTTAAAATAGATCTACTTTAGTTGGTTTCTTTATTTATATATATATATATATATATATATATATGTCAACTCTATATTCAACACCAAAAAAATTACACATCTCATTCATACTTAATCCATTATTCAAATGTTTTAATTATAAAAAAAATTTAACTTTCAATTATGATTTTGTATATCTTACATCTCCAACCAAAAATACTAAAAATCGAACCTGTATACTACTTACACAATACATCATGAAAATACAAACTTCAAATTATATACTGCTTACATAATACATCATGAAAATATAAACTTCAAAGTATATATTGTGGAGATTTATTGAATGAAAAATCCTTTGGGAGCTTTCTATAGTGATAAATGTACGGTAGGTTCATTCTGCTATTAATGACAATGCAGCAACGATACATAGTAATGCTGCTATAAATTGTAACAAACCCATGGAAACCGATCAATAATTCTCTAACCCATGGAAACCCTCCATTGCTCGGTGTTGTGTGGCACAGTAATGCCCGATATCATTTATAAAACGGTCTCCTGTATTCGAGTTTGGATTTGTAGAGATCTGTGCCCAACGTGTTATGCGTCACAGTGAACATAGCAATTCCGACGATTGCATCAAGGGCTGCGTAGCAATTACAATCTATATCATTTATAAACAGTTGATATAGATTTATTTTGATTAATATTTATATTGAAATATTTTATTTATGGTTGTAGAAAGTGTCTTTTCTTTAGATGCAATAATAAATTTTTTACTTTCAATTGTTATTATATATAAAAGATTGATATTGAAATATTTATTTGCTATTACTATTTTTTAAATGAGGTGTTAAGTCCATATTAAGTATTAAAAGAATTACACATCTCTCACATATGGAAAAGTAGAAAGCATCTATATGTGCAATAATAATTGTTTTACTTTCAATTACATTCTCTCTATATAAAGTTGATGATGTAAAATTATTTTACTTATGGTGGATGTAAACAATATTAAAATAGGTGGACATAGAAATATATATGTTGCTCACTGATCCTCTTCCCTTCCCATTTCTATTTCTCTTTCTCTCACTCTAACTCGTTCTCTTCTCTCTCACACACTATTTTTCTCACTCTCTCCCCCTCTAATATAGAAATGGTTATGGTACCAAACCTATTGTGTTTTGTATTTATGTTGACTCTATTTGGGGTGAGCTAAACCTATTTATGGATCTTGGATAAGGTATCCAAGAAGGAAGATGCATGATAATATTCCTATTGCTAATGAGTGGAATGTACAAACAATATAACCATAGGCATCTCTTATGGAGCCATCGACTCAAAATCATAATACACTTCAAAAGTGGAATTTCCCATGAAGTCATAGACACTCCAATTATAAGTATGTTGCACAATATGTAAATAATTATCTAACTATTTATCCTTGCCGTAGAACATGAAAAGAATATGAATGAGGGTGGAATTGACCACTTTAGCTCTCTTGTCTATCTAGAGAAGAACACCAATGAAATATTGGGAAATCCCAATAAATGGTAAAGAGTTTTTTAGAAATGACTAAGGAATTAGGAGTCTTACTCATAGATGATGGTGGCGGGTAGCTTAAGATGCAACTAGACATGAATAAAAAAGATATGGGCAACCTATAGAGTGGTGATTTTTTTGGTTTGGGGAATAAACACTATCATCTGGAAAAATGGAACACAAACACAAATAGAAAGTTATTTTGGAGAAATGTCATAAGGAGACCATTGATAAAATCCATGGTGATGGATTTCCAAATTCATGTAGTTATTAGCAAAGGTGGGGGAGGTTTAACTTACAATTAATGGGTTTGTAAGTGCTACAAACAATACATCTATAAATGAAATAAAACACCTACTTCTTCATGGTGGGCCATAAAAAAATAACGACCCACTTTTGATCCCCAATGTGGCATTGTATATTTGTAAGTATTATGAATGGTCACATGCCAAGCAATGTAATATGTAAACATTGTACATTGAAAATAATAAAAATGAAATGCACCATTGGATGTAGATGGGTAAGGACTAGATTAATGGGGGGCTATGCTTCCAGAAAAGAGGGGGCTTGATCGGGTTTTTGAGGGGGTTCCATGTTCCTTGAGTCTTAATCCATATTCATTAATCAGTTTGTTATTTATCCATTTATCCCTTTGAATTATTAAACACTCAAATAATTGAATTCATGTAAGATGTTGGGTGAGAAAGTCATCCCAATTAGTTATGACAACATGGGATGAGTGTAATCATCCTTGGGGGAAGAGTAAGAGTCAAGCAAGCATGAGTGAAGAGGATTTACGAGTAGCAAACATAAGTTTTTATAGTTAGTAAGAAGTGAGGAAAACTAGAGGATAGCTTTGTAAAAGAGTGGTCATCCATAGTGGGTATTGAAAATAGCTTGTTGAAGTTGGTAATTGTGTTGAGAATGAGGTTGGTATGCCTATGAGTGATTCCTATTAAGGAAATTATCCAAGATCATTTGTAAATGTTGTGTGAGCACTCATGTTGTAGTTGGATTTCCTAAAGGCTTCAGTAGAGAGATTCCTAGACAACTTGTAATGGAGTCCTGGAGGGGATGGGGATTGTTTGAAAGACTATGGTGAAAAGAAGAAACTCTCATCCCTTGAGTTGTGCATATTGATGGGGAAGAGAGATGGGTGGTTGGAATTACTATAGGAGGTGCATCACTATGTTTTAGTGGGTATTTGAATTGTTACAATCGATTGTAGACACCTGTAGGATCATGTCCATCCTTGTGGACTCATATCCCTAGCTCAAGGGTGGCTTGTTGTAGAGGAAATCGGTACAACAAAGCCTATGGTTGGGAGGAACGTCCTTCTTCTATAGCCGATTGTGTACAAACTTTTTAAAATATAATTGTTTTGATCACTATATTATTTACTGTTTAACACTACGATAGAATGTTGCATTTAATTTGTAATTTATATCTATGAATGATTTTGTGTGTGTTTAATCATTCTTTCCCATGTTTTAATGTTTTCATTCATGAGTTTTTAAGAATTTATAATAATATCATGCCTGCATGTCATGTTGCACATATTTTCATCATATTGAATCGATATGTTAATCGATTTGGAGGTAATGTGGCCTAGCTTGGGAGTTGGGTATGTCACAAATCAGTATCAAAATGATAAAAATTCAATGAATAACAATCCACTTTTAGGGGAAAACCTCTGTTTACAATCTATTCAATGTACAAGATGAGATGAGATGATACTAAGACTAGGTCTCCTTGGTATATATATAGGAGACAAAGTGTACAATTATAATGAACGATACAATGAAGGGTTTTATCCTACATACAAATATAACACTAGAAATATAATAATTCAATATATAGGTCTTAATAGGGGGTTTTATACTTAACATGGGACTTTGTCTAGGTCTTAACATGCCCCTCCCCTTCAAATAAGTGTTTTCCTCAACATTTGACTAATTGGTTACTGCATCTGTGTGACATCAATAACAAATCATTTCCCTTGTTTAACCTTGCTAGATAATCATGTCACAATGATGACCTTTTACCATTACTTGAACACATGGTATTGTGATCGTATCAGATGTAGTGAGATTAGGTTGTGTACTCAGGAAAGGAGACATGCAGTCTCATGGTAGTGATCATTTAACTCAATAGAAGAGTGTAATATTTTTCTGCATAAGAAGAAAATGTGGGTTGATGATTTGTATCCCTTCTCCATCAGATTTCGAACATAAAGTTTCTAATAAGAAAAGAGAAAACTCCCCCCTCCTTTTCTCCTTGTGGATTATCATGGAGATCATATATGAAGTAGTCGATTTTTTTGATTGTTAGGATCAATCCCACATCTACATTTCTTATAGTTTTAGTTGGTGGAAATTGATTTGGAGGAAATCCATCCCATAGTCATCCGACCCTAGGGGAACTTGATAATATGATATATGGGTGGACCAGGATGAATATGCCAGGTAGAGAGAAATGTATATTCCTAAGTGGATTCCTCAAAGATTAATGTTTCCCGATTGTTCGCACTTCTATCTGGATAGGTCAAGGAAGAATAAGTGATTTAGGATTACAGGTAGGTTAGGCATCTAGACGTGAAATTAGTGGGGGCCCCATTTATTTTATCTCATAAGAGCATGAAATAAAATGGGAACGTGTTGTGACCACAACACTTGGTTTAAAAGAAATATATCAAGAAGCAAGTGGGGAGGCCAATTAATTATATCTTATTACATAAAAGTGACCATCACAACCCCAACCCCTATGTATGTCTTTAGAACAATCTCAATATTTTAATTCTTATTGGACTAATGCCTCCATGTAATACCATCCCCAACAATGGTACCCATCTAATCTTTTTGACTCACAATGGATGTCTTCGTCACCTCAAAATAATCCTTGGGCATAGGGGTGGAGAAACCCACCTTTTGGGGGGTCTCAACAATCATTACCACAACAACCTACATACCCCCAACCTCCACCACAAATCCAACAACCTAACCAACCTCTTCCTTTACCACAAATCCCTTGTAATTTCACCACTTTGGGACATCAGGGTATTACAGAGTGTTATGATGACCAGAGTAGCCATATGGAGATTATAGCGAGTACATGATCTATTGAGAGGTATTTTGGGGTCTGGCTTGCATCACTCATCTTATTTAATCATTATGATCCATCCCGCACAACTTGGCTTTGGTTTCGTTGCATTCCAACGATTTCCTTGATTTTGAGTTATTTTGGGCTATAAGTTAATTAAATGCACTAAGGAGGTCATATTGGGCATAATACTTGGAGGAACCTCTTAGTGTAATAGCTCATTAGAATCGGGAGGAACCACACTACATGATAGAATGATGAAAAGTGAATTTCAGTGGCCAGGGAATCCACAAGGAGAGATAAGGTGTTTTTTTTAGAGGTAAAAGAGTTAATTAATTAATTAAAGTCATTTAATTAATTAATTAATAATTAATAAAGAAAAAGTCACTTTGGAGGGACAAGGTGAGCAGGAAGGATAAAAGAGAGGCAAGGGCCTCTATTCTCTCATGCATGTGATTATCAGTTTTGATATCTGGCTTCTAGCTAGTGAGCCCATGCCTTGGGGGTTTTGAGGGTTTTTACTTAACAAACCCTAGAGAACAGCTCGGTGGTGAAAGATTCCACCTATCTTGTTCCAAGCTTGGTATCGGGTATGCAATACTCCACCCACACCATTCTACTTCATATCTACTCAGTTGCAGGAGGGTTCTACACCAACCACAGGTACAGGAAGAGAGAAGGGCGCACCATTGAGGGTTTCCAGTAAGGGGGGCACACCATTCATTGAGGGAAGTTCGTTCTAAGAGATTGGAAGGGCTTCGAGGAATTCTAGCACCTGGGTTTTCATTACAGGGTCTTGAACATCAGATCTAGTCCATTCCAGAGGAATTTTATGTGCCATTTGATTTACTAGATGCATTGGACGAATTGGAAAAGAGGAGCAAACTTCAGAAAGTGGTTTCAGTCATTTGATAGCTCAGATATTCACTATTTCGCTTGGGACTCCACCAGTGAGGTAATCAAACCCCGATCTATCATTTTAGTTGTTTTTTGGAGTGTTTGGAGGCCTCTAGGAGAGAGGCCGAATTATCTAGGGTTTCAACCATCTAGTGGGGCACAAGTCCAACAAAGGGTTATTCATTTAGTGGATCATCTCTTCACCAATCCACCTAAGACTTTACCCGAGGTATTGTATTGGGCCAATCTATAGTTTGGCATTTTCTACAGAGTATTTGGAGGTCTTTGACAGTAGGGATGAATTCTTGAGGGTCTTCAGTGCTCCAACAAGGCATAGCATCATCCAACATGGGGTTTGGCACTTCATACGACCCATGTCTCTTCTTGTATTGGTATTCATGGTATATTCAGCCTTTGGAAGCTTGTAGTCTCTCATCGAGAGCATTTTTTAGCAGCTCTTAGTATGTTTATTGGATCCATCTATTGATCATTCCAGACCAGCCTTATCCTTGTATCAAGTTCTTGCTCATTATATTAATAAAGGTCAGATCTTTACTATTGGTTCCATATTTGGTGTATCTTATATTTCCATTGATTTTATCTTCAGATCCATGTGTGATAACTAAATATAAACCCTAAGGCCGAACTTAAAAAGTCAATATGCAAGTAAACACCCAAACATAAGTAAATCAACAAAGTGTTTGACAAAATTCCACAACCAAAAACAGTTAAAAATTCATGCAAAACATGATGTTCCTGGCATCCTATCTTGGGAACATTAAAGTGGTATCAGATCTTAGAATCCTGCTAGCTTGAGGGGTCTTCCATAAGAAGAGATGGATATTAAGGATTTTGCTAGAGAGGTTGTACGTTGTGAATGGGAATATTACTATGACCTTAGTGAGGGGTGTATGGCTCAAATAAAATTCCAACAATATTTATCCATGAACAATCCTAGGTGGAGCACAGAATAGGTTACATTTTGGGTCAATAAAACAAAGGAATACAGAGCCAGGACAACTAGATGGAGGGAAGCACAGAGTAACCCCACACCTAGTAGGGGAGATCATAGATGTAGGGGTAAAGGGAAGAAACAAATTATTGAGGTGCACTATGATAGCGATGATGAGGTGTGTGAGGATACATATCTATATGTTTATTTGGAGCAGTCTGATGATGCTAGCAAGTTTGATGATGCTAGCGACTCTTTCACAGAAGCTAGTGATTCTGGCACGCTTGAGGAGGATAGTGACCCTTGCGCATTGGAGGAACAGTGGGATGGAAATAATGATAGCACCTGTGTTTCAACAGTCATATCACATACTTTTGATGACCTTACACCTCAACAGAGTAGTGACACTAGTGAGGATTCACGCGTGTTAGCACATAGAGATGACGAGCTCCCTATGATGATCGTGACACATCTGTCATCTTTCCAGACATCCATGATAGCCAAAACACATGAGGATAGCAGTGGCATGTCAGATATGATAGATGAGTTGTACATGAGAGATACACACCAGAGACATATGGATCCACAGATCCAGGAGGAACTACATGAAGTGCAGATAATTGACCTTACACTCACATATCAACATCAGGAGATTGAGTCACCACTTTTGGAGACTCTATTGTTTGAGCATGTTGCAGAGACTTACATCTTGATAGGACAATTACTTCTAGGATCAGCCTGCAGTGATGAGGATGTACCCTTTATTGATCAGGATGATCATCACACGTGTCTGGACACATCTATATGGGATCCAGGCACAGATTATAGTAGTAGGGTGAGTGCACAGGAGGATATAGATTCTCATATAGGATACAAGGTGATTCAAAGAGAGACAACATTTGGTGATGGTGTGCAGTGGCATATAGGAGGACCCAGTAGCACAGTGGACAGTGGGCAGTTCAGTGCCTTATCTTTTGCAGAGAGTGATGTTGGGGATTCCAGGGTTGACATTGGTAGGGTTGGCACTAGCAGTGAGAGCCATGAGGTAGCACCTCAACATTACTGTGATTAGGAGTCACACTACTTGGCAGGACAATTGTGATTCAATAAGGATATGATCATGGCATACACTAGGTGCATTGATGACACACATGCATTGGTGGCAGATTACTATTGGAGGGCATCAATGGCACATGGTAGTTCAGATGGGGGATTTTCCATGGATGACTTTCATAATCTCAAGAAGAGAGTGTCTATGATGAGGGCCGACTACCAACAGTTGTTAACGAACATGGACTACCTATTGGGGATTGGTGAGATGTATCACAGAGCTCTGAGGAATTAGGAGTTGGAGGTGGACAGACTTAATCAGGAGTTGGAGAGCACTCGAGGATTCTTGAGAGGCACACAAACAACCCTTCAAGAATCAGAGTCCATATCAGAGGAGCTTCTTGAGGAGATTTGTCAGAGATCCACTTCATCTATGTTAGTGGATACTCAGATATATCATTCAGTCACATTGCTAGAGGATGTTGGTGGTCTAGCAGAGGAGCACCTGTTGATGGAGGAGCATGAGGAGTACCCAGGATCACTTATGTGTATGGAGAGTTGTGATCCAATGGCACAGGAGATACCCTCCACGAGGATCTTTGAGACAGTCGAGAACTCACATGTGCATGAGGACTCCCAAGCCTAGGGAAGTTTTGAGGACACTTCCATTTGTATTCTGGGAGTGGTTGACCTTCATGTAGAGGTTGATTTAGTAGTACACCTAGGATCCATGATGTTGCAAGAGTATACAGGGGATTACATGGGTATGCAATAGCATACAGTGGTGAGTGATATCCCACATAGACATGCAGAGATGTACCATGGTATTCAGAGGGGTGTATTGGCTTGCAGGGAGGAGACACACTTAGGTGAGCATATAGATGCCTCTCCTTTGCAGTAGGATATAGTTATGAGAGATCACCTTCACAGTATCAGCAATTTCATGGGAGATGAGAGATGGAGGATGGTTGACTAGCAGTTGGAGGAGTTACTTCTAGTTGTACCTAATGATTGGGGTTATGTGATGACTACAGGTGAGTATTTATCATGGGTATTGGTAGACGATATTCTGGTCGAATCCTTGGGATTGACCAAATCATGTGATGTATTCTAGTCCTATAGTCAGCTACATATGTTTCTGTTAGCCTTTCTCGAAACTTTTATCATAGACAAGAGCATGAGGAGAGACATACAGTGGCAGAGGACATGGAGAGTGGTTAGGTCAATACCACCTGACATGAGTGATTTTACGGCATACATCAGGACAAAGGTGGACCGTTATAGGTAGACAGTTGAGACTTTGTGCGTGATGGTGAGAATCATAGGCCAGGTGATAGCAGACAACTAAGAGGGCGACATAGATATAGATACTCAAGAAGATGAGCACAAAGGGCTTCTGACAATGATCAGTCTGACACAGGAGCAATTAGCGGGGATGGGAAGTGATAAAATTACAATTTTTCCATGGGATCCGAGAGTCCATTTTGTTGGTAGGTTGTTTCACCTTATGATGACCTAGGTTCCACCAGAGAGCCACGTACTTTACTGTGGGTTGGTTTTGAGTTGGCATGTAAGGACTTGTTCTATGGAGAAAAACAATTTCTACCTTCTGATCGTCATGATCAAGCATGGAGATGGTTCGGTAGATACTATTTCTACAGATATTCTCTTATGGATGCAGCTTATGGAAAGAAAGTCCAGTTACCACAGGTATTCCATCCTGAGGATCCATGAGTGGGGGATTCAGTATATACACAGGGAGCAGACAGGCATGGTCAGAGTAGTGCAGCGTCAACATGGTGATCTTCGACAGAGACTAGCTTGGGACCCGAGGATTGAAAGGTTGATAATTTCACTGACTAACATGGGCGAGTGGACCCTTGTAGGGGAATTTTTTTTGAATTTCCATTGAGCTTCAGTGTTGAGGAGAGCACATCACTTGAGGGTGTCTCACAGAGGTCTTGTAGTACCTCACTCTGGCATCAACATGTGTAGATGATGGAGGTCGTGTTGATATTGGTATGGACTTTGAGGATGGACTCATTCCGGGATGTGGCCATGTGTCATGTGCAAGGGATTCGGGGTGTTGATATATTTCAGGATTATGCTTCACCGAGTATTGCAGTTCATGTCCTGATATGGGACCCAGGGGGTGGAGTGTATGATAGTTCATCTCTGGATGGGACCTACTATGTGTCCCACAGGTGGACATGGGACCCCAGTATTATATTTGTATGGGCTTAGTTATTGCTTGAGGATAAGCAATATTCTAGCAGGGAGGACTGTAATGTCCCCACTTTGGGACATCAGGGTATTACAGAGTGTTATGATGACCAGAGTAGCCATATTGAGATTATAGCGAGTAAAAGAGCTATTGAGAGGTATTTTGGGGTCTGTCTTGCATCACTCATCTTATTTCATCATTATGATCCATTCCGTACAGCTTGTCTTTGGTTCCGTTGCATTCTGACGATTTCCATGATTTTGAGTTATTTTGGGATATAAGTTAATTAAATGCACTAAGGAGGTCATATTGGGAATAATACTTGGAGGAACCTCTTAGTGTAATATCTCATTGGAATCGGGAGGAACCACACTACATGATAGAATTATGAAAAGTGACTTTCAGTGGCCAGGGAAGCCACAATGAGAGATAAGGTGTTTTTTTAGAGGTAAAAGACTTAATTAATTAATTAAAGTGATTTAATTAATTAATTAATAATTAATAAAGAAAAAGTCACTTTGGAGTAACAAGGTGAGCAGGAAAGATAAAAGAGAGGCAAGGGCATCTATTCTCTCATGCATGTGATTATTAGTTTTGATATTTGGATTCTAGCTAGTGAGCCCATGCCTTGGGGGTTTTGAGGGTTTTGACTTAACAAACCCTAGAGAACAATTTGGTGGTGAAAGATTCCACCTATCTTGTTCCAATATTGGTATCGGGGATGCAATACTCCACCCACACCATTCTACTTTAGATCTAATCAGCGACAGGAGGGTTCTATACCAGCCACAGGTACAGAAAGAAAGAAGGGCGCACCATTGAGGGTTTCCAGCAAGGGGGGTGCACCATTCATTGAGGGAAGTTCGTTCCAAGATATTGGAAGGGCTTTGGAGAATTCTAGCAACTGAGTTTTCATTGCAGGGTCTTGACCATAAGATCTAGTCAATTCCGGAGGAATTTTATGTGCCATTTGATTTACTAGATGCATTGGACGAATTGGAGGAGAGGAGAAAACTTCAAAAATTGGTTTCAGTCATTTGATATCTCAAATCTTCATTGTTTTTCTTGGGACTTGACTAGTGAGGTAACCGGGCCTCGATCTACCATTTCAGTGGTTTTTTGGAGTGTTTGGAGGCCTCTAGGAGAGAGGTCGAATTATCTAGGGTTTCAACCATCCAGTGGGGCACAAGTCCAACAGAGGGTTATTCATTTAGTGGATCATCTCTTCATTGATCCACCTAACACTTTACCCGGGGTATTTTATTGGGCCGATCTATAGTTTGGCATTTTCTACAGAGTATTTGGAGGTCTTTGATAGTAGGGCTGAATTCTTGGCAGTTCATATGACCTAGATCTCTTCTCGTATTAGTCTTCATGGTATATTCATCCTTTGGAGGCTTATAGTCTCTCATCGGGAGCATTTTGTAGCAACTCTTGGTATGTTTATTGGATCCATTTGTTGATCATTCCAGACTGGCCTTATCCTTGTATCAAGTTCTTGCTCATTATATTAATAAAGGTCAGATCTTTACTATTGGTTCCATATTTGGTGTATCTTGTATTTCCATTGATTATATCTTCAGATCCATGTGTGATAATTGAATATAAACCCTAAGGCCGAACTTAAGAAGTCAATCTTCAAGTAAACACCCAAACATAAGTAAATCAAGAAAGTGTTTGACTAAATGCCACAAACAGAAACAGTTAAAAATTCATGCAAAACGTGATGTTCCTGGAATCCTGGCTTGGGAACATTACATCCCTGCACAACCTATTCCTAACCCCAATATCAAACTAACACAACAAGCATATTCTATTGGATTTCCATTTTATCATTCTTACTCTATCTCTTCCCTAAAATGTCAAGATATACACTTAAGATCTCAGAAAAACATAAATCAACAAGCCTAACTAATAACTATATAAAAATATGAGGAAGAATATCCAATTACAAATACTTCGATTGAACAACCCCCTGCTTTGACTCAAGTCAAAATCATAGGGAGATGAAAAAACCACCTTTTCTAGAAAGACTAAATCTCAACAACCCTCCTACTCAATCGAAATTTGATTTCTTGGAGGAAATCAAGAATGAGTGTGTTTGAATACCTCTCTTCCAAGCTATTAAATATGTCACAATATACTTAAAACAAGTTAGGGAATTATTCCTACGGAGATCAAGAAGAAAAAGGAAAGATCCTTAGAGGGTGCATGTGATAGGAAAATTGGTAGAATTAATGCTTGACATAGTATCCACAAACAAATATTTAGTCCTTGGAAGTCCCATAGTCAATGTTCAGATCAATGGGACCACCATCCCTAATGCATTAATTGACTTATGTTCCACCATAAACTTCATGAATCAATAAACAATGAGAACCTTACGGTTGAAAATCCTTAAACAAATCCCAACGACGTTACACTTGGTAGGACGATCCACTATAAAACTAGAGGGAATCTTAGAAGATGTAGTAATGTTGGTGGACTCATTGGATTACCCCATTTATTTTATGGTCATACAACCCAAGACTTATTTGGGTGGCCACCCCCTGATTCTGGGAGGACCATGGCTGGAAAATGCAAAACCCACCTTTTCTAGAAAGACTAAATATCAACAACCCTCCTACTCAAATGAAATTCGATTTCCTGGGGGTAATCAAGAATGCGTGTGTTTGAATACCTCTCTTCCAAGCTATCAAATATGTCGAAATATACTCAAAATAAG
This sequence comes from Picea engelmannii, assembly GCA_009831015.1. Classification (NCBI taxonomy): domain Eukaryota; kingdom Viridiplantae; phylum Streptophyta; class Pinopsida; order Pinales; family Pinaceae; genus Picea; species Picea engelmannii. The sequence goes on from ML790859.1 coordinate 298,834, forward strand.
TTATGGAATTATTCCTACGAAGATCATGAAGAAAAGGAAAGATCCCTAGACGGTGCATGTGATAGGAAAATTAGCAGATTTAATGCTTGATGAAGTCTCCACATCTAAATATTTAGATCTTGGAAGTACCATAGTCGTTGTTCATACCAATGGGATCACCATCCCTAATGCCTTAATTGACCTAGGGGGTGTTATAAACGTCATGAATCGAGAAACCACGATAACCGTAGGGTTGAAAGGCCTTAAACAAATCCCAATGATGTTACACTTGGTAGGATGATCCACTATAAAACCAGAGGATCCTAGAAGATGTAGTAATCTTGGTGGACTCATGGGAGTACCCTTCTAATTTTATGGTCCTACAACCCAAGACTTATTTGGGTGGCCACCCCCTGATTCTGGGATGACCATGGTTGGAAACTACAAAACCCAACTTTTCGAGAAAGACTAAATATCAATAACCCTCCTACTCAACCATAATTCGATTTCCTGAAGGGAAATCAAGAATGCGTGTGTTTGAATACCTCTCTTCCAAGATATCAAAGATGTCGCAATATACTCAAAATAATTTATGGAATTATTCCTACGAATATCGGGAAGAAATAGGAAATATCCCTAGATGGTGCATGTGATAGGACAATTGGAAGACTTAATGCTCAACGGAGTCTCCAAACAAAAATATTCAGACCTTGGCAGTCCCATAGTCGATGTTTATATCAATGAGACCACCATACCTAATGCCTTAATTTGCCTAGGGGCCACCATAAACGTCATGAACCAAATATAAACCATGAGAACCTTAGGGTTGAAAGGAATTAAACAAATCCCAAAGGTGTTACACTTGGCAGTTCGGTCCACTAAAAACTATAGGGCATCCTAGAATATGTAGTAATCTTGGTGGAATCATGGGAGTGCCCCACTGATTTTATGGTCCTACAACCCAAGAATTCTTTGAGTGGCCACCCCCTGATTTTGGGACAACCATGGCTGGAAACTACTAACGCCTATATAAGTTGTAGATTAGGGAGCATGAAAATAAATCATGGAAGTTCAATAAAGAAACTCTCTCTGTACCCTCCATCCAAGCCTAGTATCGACCTAGAAGCACTTATTTGGGAGGGTGAAAGAGAGAACGAGGATGGGGATATTTCCCATCAAGTAATTTTAGTAGACCAATATCTTGTTGTGAGAGTGTTACATATTATTTTCATCACCCTTATGACGGCTAATGATGTAAACCTATCTATTGCCTTCAAAGGGGTTAGTGGCCTGAATTCCTGAAGAAAGAAGGGAGAAGAACAATCCCTGAGAGAAGAAGTTGTATTTTCCTTTGTAAAAAACTTATTAAAGAGAATTTCCACAGGCTTCTATATACACAGGGTGCAGAAATGCCTGATTTACGTAGGTTTTACTATAGCTAGGTTGCGTAGTTTCCGCATGTTGCATTACAGCTAGGGTGCGACAGCCTTTGTACGTGGGAAAAATGAGCATCTTCACGAGAAGCTTCTATGGTGAGGTGGCCTTCTAATGGTTTGGATCTTACTTTCTTTCATGATTTAGTGGGATCATCCTAACCTCCTCACCTTATCCTCTTCAGCTTATAAAAGGAGAGGAACTCTCATGGAGAAAGTTAGCTTGATGAGGGTTTGAGTTGGATTGAGCTTGACTTGGAAGAAGTTGGATTGTGAGTAGCTATCATATATATGGTCTCAGAATCCTTGGAGAAAGAATTGTGTGGGAAGCAAGGAACTATTGGAAGGAACCTGACAACATCAAGGCATCTAGTTGTATCTTTCTTCCACATTCTTTAATACAATGACATGTTTATTTCCCATAAAATTGTTCTCATTTTATTGCATGACTCCTTGATCACATGCATAGGTTGTCATTGAATATATTATTGTTTCTTTCACTTTGGTTGGTTTGTGTTTCATTGCAGGATCAATATCACAAGAGCACCGGAGTGAAGCAGGGACAAAGAAGATATAAGGAAGCGATATTTAAAGGTATATTATCCATTCCTTCTTTGGTATTAAATTCAATGATTGTAACTTAGGGAAAGTGTCGTGTCCTTTATTGTTTTTTTCCAGATCCAGGTGGATCTGGGGAAATTAGTTTATGTCCACATTCATCGATTTATCCAATAACAAAATTGGCGACCCCGCTGGGGAACAAATTGTTTTTCTAGTTTATCTTGCTTTCTTGCTTTGATTGCTTGGTTTCTATTTTCTGAGTCACTGGGAGATCCATTTTGACTCTCTGACTGTTAAACCTCACTGGAAAACCTTCATAGTTTTTATTTTTTTCCATTTTTGTTTGATTTCCGCACCCTGCTATGAGGGACAATGCAACGTTTCCACACCCTAGTGGTCTTCTGGCCTACAGAAATCAAGGATTTCCGCATTGTATTGGTCTTTTGGCCTGCGAAAATTAGGGATTTCCGCACTGTGTTAATCTACAGCCTGCGGAAATTGTGAAAAGTTTGATTTTTAATGGTTTTTCCTTACCGAGACCTTGGTTTTGGTTTTGGGGTGAATTTTTGGGTTTGATTCAGATTTGTTTATAGTCTACTTGACAGTCTTTAAGATTCTTTTATCCATCTTTGCTTTGTTTTAGCTTGTTTGCTGTTGAAAGATTTGATCTCTTGATTTGAGTGTCTTTCAGTTACAAAGCATTGTTTTTCTTTAGAATTGTTTGGTGAAAAAACTTATTTTTCTTTTATTGAATAATTCGTGTTAAAAGAGAAACTGTTTGGGTTGATTTTGTTTTGAATAAATTTTCTATTTCTTTTAGTGTCTCTTTGAAACAAAAAAAAAATAATTTCTTGCTTTATATTAGATTGGGGGGCATCTTTGCATTTGAAGTAGCAAAATTGCATGATTCTTGGCTTTTTTTGGTCTTAAATTCTGAATTTTTTTGTATTGGTGTACATTCTATTTTGCTCATTTCTTGAGAATCTTGATATTGATGAGTTTAATAAAATTTTGGGACATTGTGCATATGGGAATGATAATTTTTTTCTCCCTCTCGTAGCATAGCTTTCATCGAAATGAAAATATTGCATATTCATATCTTTGCAGAACTTTCAAGTTAGTCAAAACACCATATTGTCCACGCCATTTTCCTTTTGAGTAACATCACCCTTAAAATAAAGCGCTTATAAAAATTGATTAGACATTTTTATATTTTCTGGTTCTCAAAACTACATTAGATTAGTTGTAGGGATTTGGAATAGGTGTGAAAGATAACTTTCCAAAGCTGCAAACAAACATAAAATCTTGAGTTAGGGAGCGGTAAATCCACTTATTACATTTTGTCATGGGAATCCCTTCTCACACAAGGGTCAAACCTGAGGTCGCATTGAGACTGACAGAGTTACTCACCCTGATTTATTGGTCTTGGTGTAGAGATTGCGCGTATTATGGGGGTCGCTTGAAGGTATACCCACAATGATGAGTGGAAGCCTCTCGAGTTGATTTCGATCTCGATACCCTACCCTTGCGTGTGGATCGGACTGTCAACTGTTTCCCCAGGCATCATTGTTGTTTTTGGTAACTTTAGTAGCCTATCTTCTTAGGGTCTTACACAAGGTGACTGTGAAGGGGCAAGTCTTCACGGTACCTGGAATCAACACTGGCCAAACTCACTCGGGCTCCTTGGAGGGTATACCCACGATTATGTGTGGGATCTTGCACTAGGGTGTAAGTCCTTTAAGCAGGTCGTCAACGTAACTTTTCCACCCACTCTATCTCAGCCCCTTCTTACTTTGTTCTCGTGACATTGGATTTCATCACCAACTAGTGCGTTCATTGTAAGAAGGTTTTGTTTTCTTGCTTTCTTACTAGATTTTTAGCGTGTGCTGTTTATTTTTCCTAGCGGACTCTAGATTGGATTTTTGTTTTAATGGCATCAGTTCTCGGAACGACCAATGAAGGAACCCCTTTTCCAGGGGAACCTTTTATTTTTCCTTCCTACGGAAACATTGGTCCTCCTCACATCGCTACTTTGAGCCTTCCAGGTCTCACGATTGGATTACCGGTGTGGTTGTTTTCCACTCAGGTAATCCCAAATGCAGTTAGTGCTTCAATTGTAAGCACTTCCCCCCAAGAAAATCAACCTCATGTTGAACCTTTACCTTCTTCACCTTCTTCACTTGCAAGGTCTTCTTCCATTTCATCTTCTTCGCCGAGTGAAAGCTCTCAAGCTAGTAACGTGATGAATAAGAAGAAGAAGAAAAGGAAGAATAAGAAGAAGAAAAATAAAAAAGGGTCCAAACTTCCAACCACTGCCAGACGTGTTGGAAAGAAACTAGTTATTGTTGATCATGCTGAGAGTGTTGATGATGCCAAGAACACCCAAACAACCTGTAAACCCAAGTACCCTTGCAAGATTTTTAAGGGTAACCATATTCGTAAGGATTTCCCTAGTCTATCCAAGGTTATAGAAGCATGGTCTACAACTCCTTGCCAGTCCATGTCGTTAGCCTTTGCACAACATGTTGATGACCTCCCGTCAACTAGTCACGATACAATTGGGAAGAAGAAAAGTAGAGTCAAGTTCCCATGTATGTTATGCAAAGGGAGTCATCTAACTCACCTTTGCTCTCGTATGGATGAAGCCTTAAAATTAATGAAGGACATGATTGTTTCACAGCTACAACATCCCTCTGCTTACCGTAATCTTTCTCTTGACCCACTTGTAGTTGATGAGATGGTCAATCTGGCCCCTCTGTTCTTCAATCCGGTTGATCATGTAGTTAATCTGGTCATGTCCTTAGCTGAACCAGTTGACCAAGTGGTCAATCTGATCCGATCTTCGGTCGATCCCCCTCTCCTGTTAGGGAGTGAAACCCAAGTGGTCGATCCATTTCCAACCGTCGACCCCATTATCTCCTTGGAGAATGCAACCCAAGTGGTCGGTCTGATCTCATCATCGATCGATCCTACTCTCCCGCTCGAGAGTAAACTCGATACTGCTCACGTTTTTCTCGTTCATACAAAATATACCGTGTTGGGGGACATTCCTCCTTCTCCCTTGGAACCCCCTCTAAGTAATGAGTCCATCCTTTTCAATTGGGATGTGCCAACTGGACCTCATCTTCCCTCTCACATTCCTTTCCTGATTACTGTACAGTTTTGTGGTCGGGACGTTCATTAGATGTTGATAGATGAAGGTGTGTCCATTAGTATTTTTTCCTCTCTTTCTTGGAAATCTTTGGGTTGTCCTCATCTTGCGCCAGTTATGCAGAATGTATTAGCTTTCAACAGAAGAAGCAGTCAACCTTTAGGGACCCTTCCTCAATTTCCTATAACTTTGGGAGGGAAAATTATCTTTATTGATGTAATGGTAGTCCAAGACCCCTTGGATTTTTCTTTACTCCTTGGGCGGGATTATGTCTATGCCATGAAAGTTATTGTGTCCACTCTTTTTCATGTGATATCTTTTTCTCACAATGGAAGAATTGTGACTATTGATAACCTTTCATTCATCGTTCCGAACTAGATTACCTCCCTAAATGGTTCTTATATGTAGACAGTATCGCCCCTGCCACAGGTCAATTATGTGGTGTTGTCTCCCATGCCTTTTGTTGCCGATGATGATGACTTGGATCCGATAGTTGACACGATGATCTCTTCGGTAGGGTTATTGGAGCCTGGCCTCTTTACCCCTGTCACGACCCTCGACATGTGCTCCTTCCAGAGTGTATTTCTTCCATCAAGTGAAGATCTCTTGGAGGCCATGACTAAGTTTTGTCCCTTGACATGGTGTCCTTGCGGAGCACTGTCCTCTTGGAAGCCATGATCAAGAAGAGACTTGAGCATAGTTTTCTGCTTTCAAGCTCATTAAAAAATGAACTCAGTTGTTGAGCATGCTTTTCTGATTTCAATCTCATTAAAAAATGAAACCATCCTTGAGCATGGTTTTTTGTTTTCAAGCTCATTAAAAAATGAAACCAGCTTTGAGCATGGTTTTCTAATTTCAAGCTCATTAAAAAATGAAACTAGTTATGAGGATAGTTTTGCGTCCTTGTGGAAACCTCGATAAAAAATGAAACAGAGCTTACGAGCATAGTTCCTGTTTCTGTGTCAAGCTCATTAAAAAATGAAACACTATTATGGGGATTATACCTAGAGTCACGAGCATAGTTCTTCTCATGTGTCAAGCTCATTAAAAAATGAAACAACTTCCCCCTCTTCATTTGGGTCAAGTCCTACATATAGTATTTGAAGATTCATTTCATCCGCTTGTGTCGTTGGATGAAATATAAAGCTTGGGGGGTGATGCTTCCAGCCTTTGGACTTCATGCTAAAGTCGAGCCACTAGTTTCCAGCTTGTGTAAAAATGAAGCCAGGTCCAAGCATAGTTTTGGATAGTTTTAAGCTTGTGTAAAAATAAAATCTATCCCAAGCATGGTTTTGTTTTGTTTTAAAGCTTGCGTAAAAATGAAAAAATCCCGAGCTTAGTCTTTGGTCTTTCTCATGCTCATAAATACATGAGAATAAGTTACCGATCTCAGTCTTTGTTCTTTCTCATGCTTGTAAATCAATGAGAATGTAACCAAGTAAACTTTTATCACTTTTTTGAACTCATAAAGGTTATACGAAAAAGGAACCCCCTAAAGTTCCCTTTAAGATCTTTTCAGACTCTCTAAACATGAAAAGATTTCCGAGAAAATTTGTTCTTTTCACACTCGTAAAAGTATTTGAAGAAAACATTCGATGGGCAATAGGTTATCACTTTTTCAGTCTCATCGAACTAACTTATGAAAAAGGACCCGAGAGAGTTCTCTTTAAGTGTTTTTCAAACTCTCTAAACATGAAAAACCCCTGAGTTTTCTTTCTTTGGGCTCATTAAACAAACATCGAAAGGCCCATATGGGACTGAACCACTCCTTCTTAGGGTTCGTTAAACATACTACGAAGGACTCATCCGAAGGATGAGCTTACATTTCAAGCATATGTTATCCTCCTCAAGCTTGTGTAAAAATAAAGAGGTACTCGTCAGAGATGGTGGGGGGGAATTGGGAAATAAATGTGTCTAAGCCTATATTCCATGGAAGAGTCGTTTTTGAACATGACACCCTTTCACTCTCTTTGTGTCTAGGTTGGAAAATCTGCTTGTCTCATGGTCATACTCCTTTATCAGATTACAATATGATCTATGATCCCTATTGTTGAGTCATTTTTTCCAGGACAGTTGTCGTGACGTCAATATGTTCAAAGAGAAGTTAAACCCAGAAATCCTTCTATTGCGTTGGCCATCTCTGCAGTCCTTAAGCCTTATATTGCATCAACCATCCCTGAGTCAATCCCGAATCACTTGTTACTCTGATCTACTTCAAATCTTGTTACCTGTTTCATGTCACTGATGGGGGATACATTAATGCCCTCCTGTGACGAGTCTTTTCCTGTCGAATTTAATTGATTATCCAGGAATTAGACTTAGAAACTAATTGGTACCTCAGAACTTGCATGCCTCAATGACAGGTTTCTTCACTTTCGACAATGGGTTTTCATTATTGACCCCTGATTGGGAGATTCCGCTGAGTGTTCGACCTCAACTCATTGATTCACATTCGTTGGATTGTACTAGTGTACCTTGGGAGTCATTGACATTAATAGTGATTTCCCTTACACTTGTTAATGGTATACACTAATGATCGGTAATCAAGTGGTTTCTACCATGTTTGACTTCAGCACATGTATTCGCATGGTCAGATTCGTACTATAGAGTGGTGGAGATGAAGACCCCGAATCTTTTCTCACAGATTCAGGTTGCGCTGGAGTATATTCAGTTTGTACTATTGCATAGATCCACATTGTATGTCTTGTGGCTATGTTCAAATTTGAGTCTTTGACACATAAATCCATAGTCTATTTTTGGTGGCTATGTTCAGATTTGAGTCATAATGGCATGGATCCATGGTGTATGTTTGGTGGCCATGACCTGTCTTACTTGACATGGATCTTTGCATGTTGACATTTACGCTTTGAGTCATTTGTATTCTGAGTATTGGAATGCCTACCTCAGTGATGATATATTATTGTATTGTATTTCCTTGTTTGTTTGCAGGTTTCTGACCGACTGTTCCTTGTTCCCTACACACACTCGATAAAGAATTTTAGCTATCACTCTGTTCTAACTTAATACTTTGGTGGCCTCTCTGTTACATATTATTTTCGTTACCCTTATGACCATTAATTATGTAAACCTATCTATTGCCTTCAAAGGGGTCAATGGCCTGAATTCCTGAAGAAATAAGGGAGAAGAACTTTCCCTGAGAGAAGAAGGTGTATTTTTGATGCAGGAGCATCGCTCCAAGCCAGCTACGTGCCAGCCAGCCAACACATCAAGCGTATTCAATGGAGAGGAGAGGCACAACCCTCTCACTTTCAAATTTCAAATTTTGAAAATTGTATTAAATGTTGTAAGGCTGGTAGAGCCAAAAGCCATACATGTACGCAGGCTTTAGATAAAGGGTGTCTTAATTGGTTGTAAGGCTGATATCTAGATCCGATTCGGACTAGATAGCCATTCAATGAAATTGAATGTAAATTAATGAGGGTTGGTGAGGATGGAGGGAAGCGCTTGAGGAGACCCTCTTTGTAAAAATGATCTTCTTTTGTTTTAAGAAAGAGTTAGTAGTCAGAGAGGAAGAGGTATAAAAGAATAGAGAGAATAGGGAGAAGAGAGGAGGGTCGAGACTCTGTTGTAGTCCAAGCTCAAACACATTGTAATTAGACATTGATGTTAATACAAAGTAGTTTTTCCTGCATGTTATTCTGTGTATGATTGATGAATGTATTTTTGTGTTTATGATATGTTGTAGATGTATGTTAAGTTCCATCTGTAGGAGATAGATAGATTTTCCTATCTGTGGGTTCTTTGATTTCAGGTTTGGGTTCTTTGAGGCTTCATGCAAGAGGTTGCATGACAGAATACTGCGGGTTCTGCAGGCCAGTGTAAGGAGTGCACTTCTGAATTCTATGGAATTTCAGACAAAGACGTGCCAGGAGGGCGCACCAACTGAAGTCATTAACTCAAGGGAGAATCCTCAGGGTTGTTGAACACCTTGAAGGAAGAATTGTGCAGAGGAGAGCACAGAGAGGAGAAGCAGAATTACTGAGAATTCTGTAAAGGCTCTGCGAGGAGGGCATTGAGAAGATGCACAGGATGCATTGAGGAGAACTCTATTTTGAGTTCAGGGAAGGCAGAATGTATGAGGTTCTGTAGAGCTCTGCTAGGAGGGCATCGAGTGAGTGCAAGGAATGCACAGGAGGAACTTTGTTTCGAGTTCAGGGAAGACAAAGTCCCTGAAGTTTCTGTGGAAGCTTTGCTAGGAGGGCATCGAGCGAGTGCAAGGAGTGCACCAAGAAGAACTCTCTTTCGAGTTATGAGATAAGAGAAGTGTCAAGGAGAGATACTTACAGAGTTACTGAATACTCTGTTAAGCTCTGCAAGGAGGTTTTGAGTAGAAGGTCATCAAGAGGACACAATATTTCTCTTTGAGGATACAGAAGGGTGAGTCCCCTAGAGGCTCGGATAAATAAAGCTCAGAAGAGATAGCACAATTGCGTGCAAGGACCCTGCAAGGAGCCGTAGAGGCCAAGAAAACCCTTTGGAGGGTCCAGAGTTTGAGAAGCTCGGGAAGGAGAATGCCTTAGCGCACCGAGTATCTACAGAGTGAGTAGAAGGTTGAGAAACCCTTTGAGGTTTCACAGTTGACAAAGCTCAGAAGGGATAGTGTTTCTATAACGCAGATGAGACCCAAAGGAATTGAGATTGCATAGGAAGCAAAGGTCGAGGCCTTTGAAACTTCAGAAAATATCCCAAGGGGAGAGAGGAAGTACTCAAGCTCAGGAGGGAGCATAGCTGCCATTAGATTAGCTGGAGAAACGAGATCTCGACCATCGAGTCTCACATCTAGACAGCAGGAGGAGAGAGCGCAGAAGATTAGATCTAGGCCGTCAGATCTAGTCTGAAGATCCAATAGCTGTCAGATCCTAAACGAACTCATATTTCAAGAATTTGGGGATTGGCATGACAAGAGATTTTGGAGTCACTGCATCGCAAACTTCCGGTTTGCGAAATCCCAAAAACAACAGGAGGTGTTGATTCCCCTTTGGAGCGGGGTTCGGCATTTCGACATTTCAGAATTTGGCAATTCCGATGATAAGGGGTCTGGGCACTTTGCGTTGAAAACCTCGAAGTCTCTAAACACGACATGCCTTTGGAGCAAGGCTGTGGTCACAGAGGAGGCAACCATTTCAGTATTTCGGCATTTTGAAGTTCAGGGTTTGGGGCGGCAAGTGATTTTGGAGTCACTGCATCGTGAACTTCCGGTTCACGGAACTCTGAAAGGATCTAGACCATTTGATCCAATTCATCGAGAGCCATTGGATCTCATGTGCGAATTATGATTTCGGGAATTCGGGGATTTAGACACTGGGGATTCGGAAGACAGAGAACCGGGGGAATGCTTGCGTCGTGGTTTCCCGAATTGAGAAAGCCGGTAGCGTTTTAACGTGGACCGTCATTTCAGAATTTTGGGACCCGGGTGTTCGAAAGGCCAGGAGTTGGGAGATGTGGAGTCTCGACTTGCGAAATCGTGAAACCCCAAAGCATTCGAAGGGAATAGCCATGAGCCAGAGCCGTTGAGTCCATTTCGACATTTCAAGGTTCGAAAAGTAGAGGAGGCAGTGACTTTGGAATCAAGAGTTTCAAACTCTTGGTTCGCGAAGTCTCGAAAAGATCTAAGCTGATTTCGGCATTGAGCCATTTCAGGAATTCGGGGAATGGAGTGACTAGTGGTTTGGGCTGTTGCGTTTCAAACTCCCGATTACCGAAATCTCGATACAGCCACAATGTTGTGGTCGAGGGAGAACTCTATCTCGTGTTCGGTGAGAAGGAGGTGAAGACTCACACCTGGGGGCATGTTTGTGCAGGTGGGGTTTTCATGGAAGGACCTGTGGATCGGATTCGTGGGGTTCCAGTGAGGGCCCAGAAGAACCAATTCAGTTTTGTGGATTCGAAGGAGAATGATCCTATGTGGATCTTAGCCCGAGGGTTGGGGGTCTGCGTCAGTTGAGATATCAGAGCTTGATGTTTTCTGTACACTGCAGGTAGAAGGAGGCAAAGAAGGAGAAGACAAACACTCTGATACAAATCAATTTGGTATCAGAGCTTGATTTTGTCTGTATATTGCAGGCAGAGGGAGAAAAAGAAGAAGAAGATAGAGTGTTGAAGCTCTGTGATGATTGTTCGCAGGTGCGCAACAGTCAATAGACAGTCAGGAGGACTGCAGGAGATGCTGGAAGCACTCATGGTTGCAGAGTAACAACAAGAAGTTTGCCAGGAGGGAAGATAGGAACAGGAAGATGGCTATTGAAGGCCATGGGTGTGGTCATAGGAAAGACCGCAAGCAAAAGAGAAATCCAGAGATGGATAAAGAACTCGCTGAGATAAGGGCGAGAATGGAAGAGCTTGCACTGTGGGTGCAGTAGAATGCAAAGGCACATTGGGTGTATGAATGGCCTCTGAGGAGGAAAGCAAAGTGGCCAGTTAAGAAATTGTTGGCCAGAAGACAACAAAGGTTTTTGAGGAGGTGGGTGAGATATGTGAAAAGCCTCAGGCTCACAAAAGAGATGGTTCATGCTTGTGAACCAAAATATGGGAGAAATATCAGTGATGATGAATAGGAGAGATCACTGGAGGATCTCATAAACTGCCAAGTGGGTAGAGATGGACTTTCAAATTGCCAGGTGGGCAATAGGAAGAGATCACGGGAAGATCTCGTGAACTGCTAGGAATCCAGTGAAGAAAGTTCAGATTGCTAGGAGGGAAATGAGATGACATTGTTGGAGGATCTCATAGACTGCTGGGTGGGCAACAGAAAATTCCCAAATTGCTAGGTGGGCAGGGGAAAAGAAGTGAGACTATCTGAAAGTCTCAGGGACTCAGGAGTGAGTTCAGGCCAGCAAGGAGTGCTAACAAGTGAAGATTCATGTGGTTTTGAAGACCATGTGAATGAAGATGATGACAAGTTAAAAACTTGCACCATCCAGAAGGAAGATCAGAAGAGCATTCTAATGATTGGAGGGATAAAGGTATTCCTACCAAGCAGCCAAAACGAGGCCAGGGGAGATGTTGCAGGTGCAGAAACAGTAGAAGGACAACCAACTATGACTGTCAAAGAGATGGAGTGGATATCAAAAGTTTCCTAAGGAAAAGAACAGGAGCACATAGATAAGATGCTCACTTCATGGGAGATGGAGTTGGAAATGTTAGAGGATTGGTTGAACAATCTAGAGCTAGTACATGATTTCCATGAGAAGACATTCATGCAGATGTTAGCAGAGGAGCATTCCGAGGAATCACTCCGAAATGTTTTCCAGGGAGCTGAACAAACGATGATGACTGTAATGCTGAGGCATGAAGCAGAAGATGAAGGAGAATTATAGTCTAAGGAGTATCTAGAGGAAGCTGGAATTCAACCAGCACAAGGCGAAATCGTAGAAACAAGTATGTTAGAGAAGGTGACTGAAAAACAAGTCAGTCAAGAAGATAAGACTGTAGAGCTAAATTTTGCAGCAAGGCAGTAAGCTGAGGCCACAGAGGAAGAGGATGGCATGGGAGATCTAGTTGGTCTACCCATTTGCAGGGAAGAAGTGTAGTGGAGCAGGCTGCAAAAGGAGAGCCAGCCACTAGATTGGTTGGATGAGATAATTGAGGAGATCATAAGGTTGATGATCAGATCAGCATAAGTAGTCAGTAAAGAGAAGCTGAGCAGATGAGAACCTACCATAGTAGCAAGGCAACAACAATGAAGCAGTGGAGCATATGGATAGCTCCAGAGAACTGTTTAGGATCCAGGTGGATTTGAACAACCATGCTGGGAAGCTCATGAGCAGGAGCTCATGAATTTTTCACAGCAGAGGAGTATGATGCAGGAGCATCACTCCAAGCCAGCTACGCACCAGCCATCCAGCACATCAAGCATGTTCAATGGAGAGAAGAGGGACAACCCTATCACTTTCAAATTTCAAATTTTAAAAATTGTATTAAATGTTGTAAGGCTGGTAGGGCCAAAAGACATACATGTACGTAGGATTTATATAAAGGGTGACTTAATTGGTTTTAAGGATGATATCTAGATCCGATTTGAACTAGACAACCATTCAATGAAATTGAATGTAAATTAATGAGGGTTGGTGAGGATGGAGGGAAGCGCTCGAGGAGCCCCTCTTTGTAAAAATTATCTTCTTTTGTTTTAGGAAAGAGTTAGTAGTCAGAGAGGAAGAGGTAGAAAAGAATAGAGAGAATAGGGAGAAGAGAGGAGGGTTGAGACTCTGTTGCAGTCCGAGCTCAAACACATTGTAATTAGACATTGATGTTAATACAAAGCAATTTTTCCTTCATGTTATTCTGTGTATGATTGATGAATGCCTTTTTGTGTTTATGATATGTTTTAGATGTATGTTAAGTTCCATCTGTAGGAGATAGATAGATTTTCCTATCTGTGGGTTCTTTGATTTTAGGTTTGGGTTCTTTGAGGCTTCATGTAAGAGGTTGCATGACAAAATACTACGGATTCTACAAGCCAGTGCAAGGAGTGAACTTCTGAATTCTGCGGAATTTTAGACAAAGACGTGCCAGGAGGGCACACCAGCTAAAGTCATTAACTCAAGGGAGAATCCTCAGGGTTTTTGAACACCTTGAAGGAAGAACTATGTAGAGGAGAGCACAGAGAGGAGAAGCATAATTGCTAAGAATTATATAGAGGCTCTGCCAAGAGAGTATTGAGCAGATGCACAAGATGAATTTAGGAGAACTCTATTTCAAGTTTGGGGAAGACAAAATGTATGAGGTTCTGTAGAGCTATTCCAAGAGGGCATTGAGTGAGTGCAAGGAATGAATAGGAGGAACTCTATTTCGAGTTCAAGGATGACAGAGTCACTAAAGATTTTGTGGAAGCTTTGCCAGGAGGGCATCGAGCGAGTGCAAGGAGTGCACCAAGAAGAACTCTCTTTCGAGTTCTGAGATAAGAGAAGTGTCAAGGAGAGACACTTACAGAGTTACTGAATAATCTATTAAGATCAGCAAGGAGGACTTGAGTAGAAGGTCATCAAGAGGACACCAGATTTCCCTTTGAGGATACAGAAGGGCGAGTCCCCTAGAGGCTCGGATAAATAAAGCTCAGAAGAGATATCACAATTGCGTGCAAGGACCCTGCAAGGAGCCATATAAGCCAAGAAAACCCTTTGGAGAGTTCAGAGTTTGAGAATATGAGGAAGGATAGTTCCTTAGCGCATCGAGTATCCGCAGAGTGAGTAGAAGGTCGAGAAACCCTTTGAGGTTTCACAGTTGTCAAAGCTCAGAAGGGATAGTGTTTCTATAACACAGATGAGATCCAAAGGAATTGAGCTCGTAGAGGAATAAAAGGTCGAGGGATTTGAAACTTCAGAAAATATCCCAAGGGGAGAGAGGAAGTACTCAAGCTCAGGAGGGAGCATAGCTTCCATTAGATTAGCTAGAGAAACGAGATCTGGACCGTTGAGTCTCACGTACAGACAACAGGAGAAGAGAGCGCAGAAGATTAGATCTGGGCCGTCAGATCTAGTCGGAAGGCCTGATAGCTGTCGGATCCTAAACGAACTCATATTTTAGGAATTTAGGGATTGGAGTGATAAGGGATTTTGGAGTCACTACATCATGAACTTCTGGTTCGTGAAATCCTAAAAATATCAGGAGCCGTTGATTCCCCTTTCGAGTGGGGTTCGGAATTTCGACATTTCGGAATTTGGCATTTCAGAAATTCTGATGACAAGGGGTCAAGGAACTTTGCATTGAAAACCATGAAGTTGTGAAACATGACGTGGCTTTGGAGCAAGGCTGTGGTCACAGAGGAGGAAGCCAATTCAGTATTTCGGCATTTCGGAGTTCGGGGTTTGGAGCGACAAGTGATTTTGGAGTCACTGCATCGTGAACTTCCTGTTCACGGAACTCCAAAAGGATCTGGACCGTTTGATCCAATTCATCGAGAGCCGTTGGATCTCGTGTGTGAATTCTCATTTCGAGAATTCAAGGATTCAGACACCAGGGATTCGGAAGACAGAGAACCGGGGGAACGCTTGCATCACGGTTTCCCGAATCACGAAACCCGGTAGCGTTTTGACGTGGACCGTCATTTCGACATTTTGGGACCCGGGTGTTCGAAAGGCCAGGAGTCGGGAGACGTGGAGTCCCGACTCGCGAAATCGCGAAATCCCAAAGAATTTGGAGGAATAGCCATGAGCTAGAGCCATTGAGTCCATTTCGACATTTTGACATTTCGGGGTTCGGGAAGTAGAGGAGGTAGTGACTTTGGAATCAAGAATTTCGAACTCCCGGTTCGCGAAGTCCCGAAAATATCTGAGCCCATTTCGGCATTGAGTCATTTCAGGAATTTGGAGAATGGAGTGACCAGTGGATTGGGCTGTTGCGTTTCAAACACTTGGTTACCGAAATCCCGATACAACCACAACATTGTGGTCGAGGGAGAACTCTATCTCGGGTTCAGTGAGAAGGAGGTGAAGACTCACGCCTGGGGGCATGTTTGTGCAGGTGGGGTTTTCGTGGAAGGACCTGTGGATCGGATTTGTGGGGTTCCAGTAAGGGCCTAGAAGAACCAATTCGGTTCTGTATATTCGAAGGAGAACGATCCTGTGCGAATCTCGGCCCGAGGGTCGGGGGTTTGCGTTAGTTGAGGTATCAAAGCTTGATTTTGTCTGTACACTGCAGGAAGAAGGAGGCAAAGAAGGAGAAGAAAAACAATCTAATACACATTAGTTTGGTATCAGAGCTTGATTTTGTCTGTATATTGCAGACAGAGGGAGAAGAAGAAGAAGAAGACAGAGTGTTGAAGCTCTGTGATGATTGTTTGTAGGTGAAAAATAGTCAATAGACAGTCAGGAGGATTGTAGGAGGTGCTGGAAGCACTCATGGTTGTAGAGTGACAGCAACAAGTTTGCCAGGAGGGAAGACAGGAACAGGAAGATGGCTACTGAAGGCCATGGGCATGGTCACAGGGAAGACCGCAAGCAGAAGAGAAATCCAGAGATGGATAAAGAACTCGCTGAGATAAGGGTGAGAATGGAAGAGCTCATACTGCGGGTGCAACAGAACGTAAAGGCACATTGAGTGTATGAATGGCCTCTGAGGAGGAAAGCAAAGTGGCCAATCAAGAAATTGTTCTCCAAAAGACAACAAAGGTTGTTGAGGAGGTGGCTGAGGTATGTGAAAAGCCTCAGGCCCACAGTAGAGATGGTTCATTCTTGTGAACCAGAATCTAGGTGAAATCTCAGTGATGATGAAGAGGATATATCGTTGGAGGATCTCATAAACTGCCAAGTGGGCAGAGATGGACTTTCAAATTGCCAGGCGGACAATAGGAAGAGATAACGGGAAGATTTCGTGAACTGCCAGGAAGGCAGTGAAGAAAGTTCAGATTTCCAGGAGGGCAATGAGATGAGATTGTTGGAGGATCTCATAGACTGCCAGGTGGGTAACAAAAAATTCCCAAATTTCCAGGTGGGTAGGGGAAAAGAAGTGAGACTATCTGAAAGTCTCAAGGACTCAAGAGTGAGTTCAGGCTAGTAAGGAGTGATGAGAAGTGAAGATTCATGTGGTTTTGAAGACCATGTGAATGAAGATGATGACAAGTTAAAAACTTGCACCATCCAGAAGGAAGATCAGAAGAGCATTTTGATGATTGAAGGGATAAAGGTATTCCTACCAAGAAACCAACATGAGGCCAGGGGAGATGTTGCGGGTGCAGCAACCATAGAAGGACAACCAACTATGACTTTCAAAGAGATGGATCAGATATCAGAAGTTGCCCAAGGAAAAGAACAGGAGCACACAGATAAGATGCTCACTTCATGGGAGATGGAGTTGGAAATGTTAGAGGATTGGCTGAACGATCTAGAGCCAGTAGATAATTGCCATGAGAAGACAGTCATGCAGATGTTAGCAGAGGAGCATTCCGAGGAATCGCTCAGAAATTTTAGCCAAGGAGCTAAATAGATGATGATGACTATAATGTCGAGGCATGCAGCAGAAGATGAAGGAGAATTACAGTCTGAGGAGCAGCTAGAGGAAGATGGAATTCAACCAGCACAAGGCGAAATGGAAAAAAAAAATATGTCAGAGAAGGTGACTGAACAACAAGTCAGTCAAGAAGATAATACTGTAGAGCTGAATTTTGCAGCAACGTGGCAAGCTGAGGCCACAGAGGAAGAAGATGGCATGGGAGATCTATTTTGTCTACCCATTTGTAGGGAAGCAGTGAAGTGGAGAAGGCTGCAAAAGGAGAGCCAACCACTAGATCGACTGGATGATATAATTGAGGAGATCATAAGGTTGATGATCAGGTCAGCAGAAGCGGCCAGCAAAGAGAATCTGAGCAAAGAAGAACCTGCCATAGTAGCAGGGCAGCAACAACGAAGCAATGGAGTAGATGGAGAGCTTCAGAGAACTGTTTGGGATCCAAGTGGATTTCAACAACCATGCTGGAAAGCTCATGAGAAGGAGCTCATGAATTTTTCACAGCAGAGGAGTATGATGTAGGAGCATCGCTCCAAGCTAGCTACGCGCTAGCCAGCCAACACATCAAGCGTGTTCAATGGAGAGGAGAGGCGCAGTCCTCTCACTTTCAAATTTCAAATTTTAAAAGTTGTATTAAATTTTGTAAGGCTGGTAGAGACAAAATCCATACATGTACTCAGGCTTTAGATGAAGGGTGCCTTAATTGGTTGTAAGGCTGAGATCTAGATCCGATTTGGACTAGACATCCATTCAATGAAATTGAATGTAAATTAATGAGGGTTGGTGAGGATGGAGGGAAGCACTCGAGGAGCCCCTCTTTGTAAAAATGATCTTCTTTTGTTTTAAGAAAGAGTTAGTAGTCAGAGAGGACGAGGTAGAAAAGAATAGAGAGAATAGGGAGAAGAGAGGAGGGTCACGACTTTGTTGCAGTCCAAGCTCAAACACATTGTAATTAGACATTGATGTTAATACAAAGCAGTTTTTCCTGCATGTTATTTTGTGTATGATTGATGAATGTCTTTTTGTGTTTATGATATGTTGTAGATGTATGTTAAGTTCCATATGCAGGAGATAGATAGATTTTCCTATCTGTGGGTTATTTGATTTCAGGTTTGGGTTCTTTGAGGCTTCATGCAAGAGGTTGCATGACATAATACTACGGGTTCTGCAAGCCAGTGCAAGGAGTGCACTTCTGAATTCTACGGAATTTCAGACAAAGACGTGCCAGGAGGGCGCACTAGTTGATGTCATTAACTCAAGGGAGAATCCTCAGGGTTGTTGAACACCTTGAAGGAAGAACTATGCAGAGGAGAGAACAGAGAGGAGAAGAAGAATTGCTGAGAATTCTGTAAAGGCTCTGCGAGGAGGGCATTGAATAGATGCATAGGATGCATTGAGGAGAACTCTATTTCGACTTCGGGGAAGACAAAATGTCTGAGGTTCTGTAGAGCTCTGCTAGGAGGGAATCAAGCGAGTGCAAGGAATGCATAGGAGGAACTCTGTTTCAAGTTTAGGGAAGATAGAGTCACTGAAGATTCTGTGGAAGATCTGCGAGGAGAGCATCAAGCGAGTGCAAGGAGTGCACCAAGAAGAACTCTCTTTCGAGTTCTGAGATAAGAGAAGTGTCAAGGAGAGACACTTACAGAGTTACTGAATACTCTGTTAAGCTTAGCAAGGAGGGCTTGAGTAGAAGGTCATCAGGAGGACACCAGATTTCCCTTTAAGAATACAGAAGGGTGAGTCCCCTAGAGGCTCGGATAAATAAATCTCAAAAGAGATAGCACAATTTCGTGCAAGGACCTTGCAAGGAGCCATAGAGGCCAAGAAAACCCTTTGGAGGGTTCATAGTTTGAGAAGATCGAGAAGGATAGTGCCTTAGTGCATTGAGTATCCGCAGAGTGAGTAGAAGGTCGAGAAACAATTTGAGGTTTCATAGCTGACAAAGCTCAGAAGGGATAGCATTTCTATAATGCAGACGAGACCCAAAGGAATTGAGCTCACATAGGAAGCAAAGGTCGAGGCTTTTGAAACTTTAGAAAATCTCCCAAGGGGAGAGAGGAAGTGCTCAAGCTTAGGAGGGAGCACAACTGTTGTTAGATCAGCTAGAGAAACAAGATCTGGACCATCGAGTCTCACGTACAAACAACAGGAGGAGAGAGCACAGAAGATTAGATCTAGGCCATCAAATCTAATCCAAATATCCGATAACCGTCGGATCCTGAACGAACTCATATTTTGGGAATTTGGGGATTGGTGTGACAAGGGATTTTGGAGTCACTGCATCGCGAACTTCCGGATCATGAAATCCTGAAAATATCAGGAGCCGTTGATTCCCCTTTGGATCGGGGTTCGACATTTCGGCATTTCAGAATTTGGCGTTTCGACAATTCTGATGACAAGGGGTTGGGTCACTTTGCGTTGAAAACCCTGAAGTCACGAAACAAAATGTGCCTTTGGAGCAGGGTTGTGGTCACGGAGGGGGCATCCATTTCGGTATTTCGATATTTCGGAGTTCGTCGTTTGGAGCGGAAAGTGATTTTGGAGTCACTGCATCATGAACTTCCGGTTCACGGAACTCCGAAAGGATCTGGACCGCTTGATCCAATTCATCGAGAGTCGTTGGATCTCATGTGCGAATTCCCATTTCAGGAGTTCGGGGATTCGAACACCAGGGATCCGGAAGAGAGAGAACCAGGAGAATGCTTGCATCGTGGTTTCCTGAATCGCGAAAGCCGATAGCGTTTTGACGTGGACCGTCATTTCATCATTTCGGGACCCAGGTGTTCGAAATGCCAGGAGTTGGGAGACATGGAGTCCCGACTCACGAAATCGCGAAACCCTGAAGAATTCGAAGGAATAGCCATGAGCCAGATTCATTGAATCCATTTTGGCATATTGACATTTCGGCATTTCGGGGTTCGGGAAGTAGAGGAGGCAGTGACTTTGGAATCAAGAGTTTCAAACTCCCAGTTCACGAAGTCCCAAAAATATATGAGCCCATTTCGGCATTGAGCCATTTCGGGAATTTGGGGAATGGAGTGACCAGTGGTTTGGGATGTTGTGTTTCAAACTCCTGGTTACCGAAATCCCGATACACCCGCAACGTTGTGGTCTAGGGAGAACTCGATCTCGGGTTCGGTGAGAAGTGATGCAGGAGCATTGCCAACATCAAACGAGCCAATGTGGAAGCAAAAGACAGTTGGACAAGCGCCAACGCAAATTTTAAAGTTACCTTGAAGTTGATGTGCAATCTTAAATGAAGTCATTAAGAAGAAGCACACTTGTAAAATGTAAACGAGCCTTGAGAAATTCGCTCTCATCCTTAGTAGGTAGAAGGCATTTATGATAGTTAATGTAAAGTAGATAGAATTAAATTCTAGATTAGACAGTTCTAGAGCGCAAGAGGGAAACCGGATATAGACACCCTCATTGTACATTGTAACATTAGCAGAAGACATTATTGAGAAGAGCATAGAAGAGAAGCAAAGAGTTGTGTAGCAGACTCCATGTATAGAAGTTATGAGTTAATACAAAGAAAGTTGTGATTCAGACTCATGGTGTTCATATCTTCTCTGTGTATGCATATTTGAATGTTATACCCATGAATGTTTTACTCGTCCTGTCATGCAATTGCTTTTATGCTATGTATGAATGATTTCTTATTGAATGTCTGAAATCTGAGAGGAAAGGGTAATGGAATGAGTTTCAATTTTTTCTCTATCTGAGCAAGAGTTCCTGCAAGGAGTGTAGTTGAAGTGTCTGCAAGGAGTGCGTTGACAAAAGGTTCAGAGCTTAGTCTCTGAAAGCTCAGGAGAGATAGCTTTTGTTCTCATTTCCAGAGAAGTGCAATCAGGCACAGGAGCCGTGCAAGGAGTGTGCAGGCCGGGTGAAAGCCTCAGAGTCTCGAATATGAGTGAATAATTTAGAGATTGCTGCTGCAGGAGTGCGCAGGGTCGAAGGGATTCAAACACTTGAAAGTGTTTGAAAATCTCCCGCAAGGAGTGCATGCAAGTGTTTTCTCTAAAAGATGCAGAGTTAAGAAAAGTTCAAAGGGATTTGAAGCCTTCAAAATCGTTGAAGGGAGACAAAGAGACTTAGTCTTCAAAGTGGTAGAAGAAAGCGTAGCAACGTCGGGCCGCAGGAGGAGAGATTCTCAGAGGGAAGAGACGGATGGTCATAATTCTTGGTGGAGAATCCACGAAGTCCCGTGAGTTGTCAGATCTCACAGAGAAGCAGGGGAGATACAACGAGTATTCCCTAAAGGTTCAAATCTCAGGAGGGGCAGGATTGTAGATCCGAGCCATAAGTGTCGTTGGATTTACACGTGGATTTCCATATCGGGGTTTCGTAGATTGAATAAACCTTGCAACAGGAATCGCAATATCCCGAATCGTGAAGTCTCGACAGCCAAAGGATTGTGCGAGCCACGGAGGAGTCAGTGAGTGGACAGGTGGCATACTATTGACACAGAGTCAAACTTCGTTGACTGTTTCGGAGAATCATTGAGAGTAAAGTTCCGAAACCTTTGCATTAGGATTCGCGATATCACGAAGTCCGAAGTGTCGATGGGGTGAAATGACCGTTGAAAGGTCAACTGTGCGTGTGAATCGGAGTTTCAGAAAATTGGGGTTCGGGAATTGTGGGGACAATTTTCTCGACATCGCGATCACCAAAATCACGATAGAGAAAATCCCGAAAAGGTAAAGGTAAGGTCAACGTTGACTGTTTTGGGTTTCGAGGATTCGAGAGACCAATGCTCGATCACTGGATTCACGAAGTTGCGAAATCCGATCTCCCAAGTGTAAAGAGGGGATCCCATGAGAGTTTGTTGTGGGTGCAGATTTCCTGATAGGGAAATAGAAGAGCCGTTTAGAGTTCTTTGGGCCAGTGGAAAAGGAAATATCCTGTGTTGACATAGACCTTTCGACCTGCGGGTTGTGGAGGGAGTGTGCATCGGCATCAAGTTTGGTATCAGAGCCCATAAAGGTTCTTTGCTTTCTGTAGCAGAGAAAAAGAGAATTCACCATGCCGCCAAGGAGAAGGGACAGGCAAACACCCGATCCACCAGAGGATAGGGAAATGCCGCGAAGAAGGCGCAGGCAGATGGCAGATCCATCTATGGAGAGGGAAATGCGTGATCTACGAGCTAGACTCGAAGACATGGAGACAGCACAGAGATGCACAGTCAATGTTGGGGATCTTAGTGATTCTGAAAGTGAGATTGAGGCTGAACATGAGGAAGAAGTTGTAGCTGAGGATGTAGCAAATGAATGTTTGATCAGAACTATTGCAAGAATGGGAGCAAGAGAGAAGATGGACATTCCAATTTATGAGGGAAATCTGGATGCAGAGGAGCTTCTAGACTAGATTAGAGCTCTAGACACATACTTTGACTATGAAGATGTCGAATAGGACAAGAAAGTCAATCATGTTGTCACTATATTGAAGGGACATGCAACATTGTGGTGGGATGAGCTACAAGCTGACAGACGCTGCAAGGGAAAGCAGAAGATCAAGAGCTGGGATAGAATGATTGCGAAGATGAAGGCAAAATTCATCCCCAGAGATTATCAAATTACTCTGTTCAGGATAATGCAGAACGTGAGACAGAAGTTGATGACAGTAAAAGAATACACTGAGGAATTCAACAAGTTGAACATCAGGGCAGGTCATCGGGAGAGCGATGATGAAAAAGTTGCCAGATACATGAATGGCCTGAGATATGATATTCAGGATGAGATGGGCATGGTAACCATCCGAATGGTGGAGGATGCTTATCAGATGGCTCTAAAGGATGAAGAGAAGTTGAGCCGAAAGAAGAGTCAGAGAGGCTGAGGCAGAAGTCAGCCAAGAGGCAAGTCAGTTGCCCAGGATAAATATCAGAAGCCCAAGGAGGACTGGAAAAAACCTCAGATTCGAACTGAGAGAGGTGGAACCTCACAGCGAGGGCAGCATATTGAGCAGAGAGGAGATTATGCTGACAATAGTACTTTTCCTCATACTAGAGGCAAAGGAAGAGGAAGAGGTGGAGTAATAACATACTTCACATGTGGGAAGAATGGGCACAAGTCTTACGAGTGTCCAGATAAAAAGAAAGAAAGTGGAGAAACTCACATCGCCGAAGCACAGAGGCGGGATGTTGAGGCAGAAGACACTGAAGGAGGAAGATCGTTGATGATGCGAAAATCTCTTTTGACACCAGAGAAGGAGGTGGAGAGTTCAGTCAAAAGGACCAGACTTTTTAGGACTACTTGCAAAACCAAGGACAGGGTATGCAAGGTTATTGTAGACAGTGGTAGCACGGATAATCTCATTTCTACGGAGATGGTAGAGAAACTGGAGCTAGAGACGATTGATCATCCAAGCCCATACATAATTTCATGGCTACAAAAAGGACATCAGGTAACTGTCACTAAACAATGTTTAGTTGAATTCAAGATAGGAGGGTATAATGATAAGATATTATGTGATGTCATTCCTATGGATGTTTTTCATCTATTGCTGGGTAGACCATGGAAATATGATAGGAATGTGATTCATGATGGGAGAATGAACACATACACACTAGAGAAGAATGGGAGGACTCACATGTTGCTTCCAATTAAGGAGAAGGAGGTGAAAATGGAAGTAAGAAACACTGTACTTCTCATGAGTGGGAAGGAACTTCTTACAGAGGTCAAGAAGAAGGAGGATCCATAGTTCATTGTGGTCAGGAAACCGAAGATTTTTTTGACCAGCACAGGAGTGGATGATTTACCAGAATAAATTCAGGAACTGCTGGAAGAGTTCGCTGATATAGTAGTGGAAGAATTACCTCATTCGTTGCCACCAATTAGAAGTGTGAGTCATCATATCGATCTCATACCAGGAGCCAGTTTGCCAAATAAAGCCGCATACAGGTTGATGCCGCAAGAGAATGAGGAGGTTAAAACACAAGTCCAGGAGTTGTTGGACAAAGGTTTGGTCAGGGAAAGCTTGAGTCTGTGTGTTGTTCCAACAATACTCAGTCCGAAGAAAGACGGAGGCTGGAGGATGTGTACTGACTCGAGGGCGATTAATAAGATAACCATCAGGTACATATTTACATTGCCGAGGATGGATGATCTAATGGATTGCTTGAGTGGAGCAAAATACTTTTCAAAGATTGATTTGAAAAGTGGTTATCATCAAATCCGCATGAGAGAAGGTGATGAGTGGAAGACAGCATTCAAAACAAACGAAGGATTGTATGAATGGCTTGTTATGCCATTTGGCTTAACAAATGCACCAAGTACCTTCATGAGGTTGATGAACGAAGTCCTGAGGGAGTTCATCGGAAAATTTGTCATTGTGTATTTAGATGACATACTGGTTTTCAGTAAAACAGTGGCAGAGCATCTGAAGCATTTGGCTACAGTGATGCAGAGGTTACGGCAGGAGAAGCTGTTGATAAATATGAAGAAATCCTCATTCATGAAGACAGAGCTCATTTACTTTGGATTTGTTATTTCGGAAAATGAGTTGAGGATGGATCCAGATAAGGTGGAGGTAATCAAGGATTGGCCATCACTGAAGAATATCTTTGAGGTGAGAAGTTTTCACGGATTGGCTAGTTTATACCGAAAGTTCATCAGGAATTTCAGTGGAATTAATGCACCAATGATGGATACAGTGAAGAAAAGACACAAGTCTTTTCACTGGACTGAACAAGATGAGAAAAGTTTTAATCTGTTGAAGAGGAAGATTACGGAGAAACCAGTTTTGGTGTTGTCGGATTTCCGAAAGACATTTCAAGTGAAATGCGATGCAAGTGGATTTGCAATCGGGGCAGTCTTGAGTCAGGAAGACAGGCCAATAGCATACTTTAGCGAGAAGCTGAATGAAGCGAAAGTGAAATAATCCACTTATGACAAGGAGTTTTATGCTATCATCCAGGCATTGAAGAAATGGAGACATTACTTGATCCCGAAAGAGTTTGTCTTATACAGTGACAATCATGCATTGTAGTTTGTGACTCAACAAGAGAAGTTGAATTAGAGACATGTCAAATGGGTTGAGTATATGAAGAATTTCACTTTTGTGATTAAACATATTTCTGGTACTGCTAACAAAGTGGTTAATGCTTTGAGCAAGAAGTGTTTGTTGTTGCAGGAGTTCAGAGTCAAAGCGTTAGGTTTTGATGATCTCAGAGACATGTACGCAGAGGATCAGGATTTTAAAGAGGTGTACAAAGCAACTGAGAATCCAATTCTCAGAGATAGGAGCCAATGGGCAGAATACATGATCCAAGACGGATTACTATTTAATGGTAATCAACTGTGTATTCCAAAATGCTCCATGAGGGAGAATCTACTGAAGGAGAAACACAGTGGAGGATTGGCAGGGCACTTTGGTCACGACAAGACGTTTGCAAAGTTGAATGAGTCATATTTTTGGCCAGGAATGCGAGCATATGTCAAGAGATTTGTGGACAGATGCATAATTTGCCAACATTCGAAGGGAAGAAGACAAAATGCAAGGTTTTATCAACCATTGCCCATACCAGAGAGGTCGTGGGATGCAATCAGCATGGATTTCGTATTGGGGTTGCCAAGAATGCAAAGAGGTTTTGATTCAATCTTTGAGGTGGTGGATAGATTTTCCAAGATGGCACACTTCATTCCATGTCAGAAGACCAGTGACGCAACTCACATTGCGAACCTGTTTTTTAAAGAGGTCATCCGACTTCACGGTTTTCCAAGAAGTATAGTTTCGGATCAAGACACTAAGTTCATAGGGAATTTTTGGAGAACCTTATGGAAGAAGCTGGGAACTAACTTGTCGTTCAGTTCATATTATCATCCTCAGACGGATGGACAGACAGAAGTGGTGAATAGAAGTCTGGGAGACTTTCTGAGAAGCCTGGTGACAGAACACCATAGCGAGTGGGAATACATATTGCCGCAGGCAGAGTTTGCGTATAATGATTCAGTAAACAGAAGCACATGGAAAATTCCATTTCAGGTTGTCTATGGCATGCAACCGAGAGGAATTTCTGAATTGAGGGATTCAGAACAGACTGTCACCAGGAGTGCTAGTGCAGAAGATTTCGCAGAGGCGATGAAAGAACTTCACAGCTAGGTGAAGGAGCGATTGCAGAATTCAAGCCAGGAATACAAGCGTAGAGTAGATCAACACAGAAGACAACTTCAGTTCGAGGTTGGTGACTTGATTCTGGCACATTTAAGGAAATAAAGGTTCTCGAGAGGAACATATAATAAATTGAAGATGAAAAAAATCAGACCATGTAGGGTCTTGAAGAAATTTGAGGCAAATGCTTACGAGATTGAATTACCCAATGGGATCGGAATTTCTCTGATATTCAATATCTCTGATTTGTACCCATATAAGGCTGAGGAAGCAGGAGTAGAAAATGAGCAGCCAGTGATTCAGTGGGAGAAGCAGATGCCAGTTACAAATAAGCCGCAGATGGAGCGTATACTGGACAAAAGAGTGAGCAAGAAGACCAGGTGAAAACAATACTTTGAGTATCTGGTCAAATGGAAAGACCATCCAGTTGAAGATGCTAGCTGGGAGAGCGAAGTGGAGATCCAATAGCATGGACAGACCGTGTGTGAGATCATGGATAGGAGCCCATGAACATTTTCAATCCAGGGAGTATGATGCAGGAGCATCGCCAACATCAAGCGAGCCAACGCGGAAGCAAAAGACAGCTGGACAAGCGCCAACGCAAATTTTAAAGTTACCTTGAAGTTGATGTGCAATCTTAAATGAAGTCATTAAGAAGAAGTGCACTTGTAAAATGTAAATGGACCTTGAGCAATTCGCTCTCGTCCTTAGTAGGTAGAAGGCATTTATGATAGTTAATGTAAAGTAGATAGAATTCAATTCTAGATTAGACAGTTCTAGAGCGCAAGAGGGAAACGGGATATAGACACCCTCATTGTACATTGTAACATTAGTAGAAGACATTATTGAGAAGAGCATAGAAGAGAAGCAGAGAGCTGTGTAGCAGAATCCATGTATAGAAGTTTTGAATTAATACAAAGAAAGTTGTGATTCAGACTCATGGTGTTCATATCTTCTCTGTGTATGCATCTTTGAATGTTATGCTCATGAATGTTTTACTCGTCCTGTCATGCAATTGCTTTTATGCTATGTATGAATGATTTCTTGTTGAATGTCTGAAATCTGAGAGGAAAGGGTAATGGAATGAGTTTCAATTGTTTCTCTATCTGAGAAAGAGTTCCTGCAAGGAGTGCAGTTGAAGTGTCCGCAAGGAGTGCGTTGACAAAAAGGTTCAGAGGTTAGTCTTTGAAAGCTCAGGGGAGATAGATTTTGTTCTCATTTCCACAGAAGTGCAGTTAGGCATAGGAGCCGTGCAAGGAGTGTGCAGGTCGGGTGAAATCCTTAGAGTCTCGAATCTGAGTGAAGAATTTAGAGACTGCTGTTGCAGGAGTGCGCAGGGTCGAAGGGATTCAAACACTTGAAAGTGTTTGAAAATATGCCACAAGGAGTGCGTGCAAGTGTTTTCTCTAAAAGACGCAGAGTCAGGAAAAGTTCAAAGGGATTCAAAGCCTTCAAAATCGTTGAAGGGAGACAAAGAGACTAAGTCTTCAAAGTGGTCGAAGAAAGCGTAGCAACGTCGGGCCGCAGGAGGAGAGATTCTCAGAGGGAAGAGACGGACAGTCGGAATTCTCGGTGGAGAATCCACGAAGTCCCGTGAGTTTTCAGATCTCACAGAGAAGCAGGGGAGATACGGCGAGTATTCCCTAAAGGTTCAAATCTCAAGAGGGGCAGGACTGTAGATCCGAGCCATAAGGGTCGTTGGATTTACACGTGGATTTCCATATCGGGGTTTCGTAGGTTGAAGTCCCGTAAACCTTGCAACAGGAATTGTGACATCCCAAATCGCGAAGTCCCGACAAGCAAAGGTTTGTGCGGGCCATGGAGGAGTCAGTGAGTGGACAAGTGGCATACTATTGACACGGAGTCAAACTCTGTTGACCATTTTGGAGAATCGTGGAGAGTAAATTTCTGAAACCTTTGCATTAGGATTCGTGATATCGTGAAGTCCGAAGTGCCGACGGGGCAAAAGGACCATTGAAAGGTCAACTGTGTGTGTGAATTGAAGTTTCGGTAAATCGGGGTTCGGGAATCGTGGGGACAAATTTCTCGACATCGCGATCACCGAAATTGCGATAGAGAAAATACCGAAAGGGTAAAGTTAAGGTCAGCATTGACTGTTTCAGGTTTCGGGGATTCAAGAGACCAACGCTCGATCACTGGATTCGCGAAGTTGCGAAATCCGATCTCCCATGTGTAAAGAGGGGATCCCGTGAGAGTTTGTTGTGGGTGCAGATTTCCTGATAGGGAAATAGAAGAGTCATTTAGAGTTCTTCAGGCCAGTGGAAAAGGAAAGATCCTGTGTTAACGTAGACCTTTCGACCTGCGGGTTGTGGAGGGAGCGTGCATCGACATCAAGAAGTAAGTGAAGACTCACACTTGGGGGCATGTTTGCGTAGGTGGGGTTTTCATGGAAGGACTTGTGGATCGGATTCGTGGGGTTCCAGTGAGGGCCCGAAAGAACCAATTCGGTTCTGCGGATTCGAAGGAGAACGATCCTGTGCGGATCTTGGCTCGAGGGTCTGGGGTTTGCGTCAATTTTCCTTTGTAAAACCCTATTAAAGAGGATTTTCGCAGGCTGCTATATACACATGGTGTGGAAATCCTTGATTTCCACAGGTTTCACTATAGCTTGGTTGTGTAGTTTCCATAGGTTGCATTACAGCTAGGGTGCGGTGGCCTTCGTACATGGGAAAAATAAGCATCTTCTTGATGCTTCTAGAAGGAGAAGATTATATGGTGAGGTGGCCTCCAAATGGTTTTGATCTTACTCACTTTCATGATTTAGTGGGATCATCCTAACCTCCTCACCTTATCCTCTTCATCTTATAAAAGGAGAGGATCTCTCATGGAGAAAGTTAGCTTGATGAGGGTTTGAGTTGGATTGAGATTGACTTGGAAGAAGTTTGATTGTGAGTAGCTATTAGATCTATGGTCTCAGAATCCTTGGAGAAAGAAGTGTGTGGGAAGGAAGGAACTGTTGGAAGGAACCTAACAACATCAAGGCATCTGGTTGTATCATTCTTCCACATTCTTTAATACAATGACATGTTTATTTCCCATAAAATCGTTCTCATTTTATTGCATGACTCCTTGATCACATGCATAGGTTGTCATTGAATATATTATTGTTTCTTTCAATTTTGTTGGTTTGTGTTTCATTGCAGGATCAATATCACAAGAGCACCGGAGTGAAGCAGGGAAAATGAAGATATAAGGAAGCAATATTTAAAGGTATGTTATCCATTCCTTCTTTGGTATTAAATTCAATGATTATAACTTAGGGAAAGTGTCGTGTCCTGTCTTGTTTTGTTCTAGATCCAGGTGGATCTAGGGAGATTAGTTTATGTCTGCATTCACCAATTTATCCAATAACAGAGAGAAAAGATGAAATATGACAATATCAATGATTTCATAGATTCTTCCTCATCATTTCCCGACATAACCTTAATTAGAACCTGAGCATACATGCTTAAGAAAAAATTTCCATGGTTGATGCACCACAAGAGACACCCACTACTTAAATCGTTAAGTCTCTTACTGTGTCTATATATATTATCCTAGGGATGTTTCTGAACATTAACTGGGGACTGTCCGAGCCACAGAAGAAATATATCATCAAGTTCCTAAGAAATTACATGAATTCTTTCACATGGGGCTACACAAATATGAAGGAAATCCACCTAGACTTGTCTACACACCATATATACATCAAAAAACAATCCATACCACCAACCACAATTCATGATGAACCCAACATTTAAGGAGTGAGTTAAGGAAGAGCTACATAAACTACTCTCCTTAAAATTTATCCATCCTATCTTCGACATCCAATGGATCTCCCCTCTCGTTATAGTTCCCAAAAAGATTGGTAAATGTATGATCTGCATCGACTATAGGGAGTTAAACAAAACCACCCATAAGGACCATTTTCCCCTACCCTTTATTGACCAAGTGTTAGACACATTGGTTGGGAATAAATACTTCTCTTTCCTCAATGGCTTTAGTGGCTACAACCAAGTTTAGATTTCACCTAAGGATCAAGAGAATACCACGTTCAATTTCCCATGGGGAACATTTGCATATAATATGTTTCCATTTGGACTTTGCAATGCTCCAACTACCTTTCAAAGGGAATTTCTTGGCATATTTTCCGATCTCATTCATGAATGCATAAAAGTATATATGGAAAATTTCACAACATACAGTGACACCTTCATATCATCTCTCATTAACTTAGAGAAAGTACTTACGATATGCATGGTGTCCAATGTTTCTCTCAAAAATGAAAAATGTGCCATGATGTTAATAAAAGATATTTTCATGGAGAATCACATCTCTCTTGTAATTATACAGGTCAATCCATCGAAGGTGGATGTACTACTTAATATCGCTACCCAGGAAACACAAAAAAAGGTAAGAAGTTTTTTAGGAAAAGTTAGATAGTATAGATGCTTTATGGAAAATTTTGCAAAAATTGCATGCCCCTTATTCCTATTACTCACAAAGGATGTTGAATTCAATTGGATTGACAGGTTCCAAAGCACTTTTGAAGAACTAAGGGAGATATTAATAGCATCACGTATCCCTAGGGGAAAAAATTGGTCATTTCCATTCCACATATCCATGGACACATCAAACATCGCCATTCAAGTTGTGCTTGGACAAGAAGAAGAATAACGTAAGACACACGAAATATACTTTATCAATAAGAAACTTACACCTACTAAGATAAATTATACAGTCACAAAAAAAGAGTTCCTTTCTTTCATCCATGCTATTAATAAGTTCCACCATTACATAACTAAATATCATATAGTTATACACATTGATCACGCTGCTATAAGATATTTGATGAATAAACCTATCACTCATGGAAAGGTAACTAGATGGTTACTATTTTGACAAGAGTTTGACATTACCATCATGGAAAAACCATGGAAAGATAACCTCATTTACGAATTCCTTTCCCGGCTTGTCAATGATGGGAATGAACCCCCAGTCGATGACACCTTTCCAGGTGAACACCTTTTTGTATCTACTAACTCACTGTTGTTTGTATATATTTCTAATTAATTGGTTGCAGAAAAATATCCATCGCACTTATCATCAAAATAATGACAAAAGGTCATCAAGAAAATCGACAGGTATTCCTAGATTGAAGGATGTATTTTCTACACAAGATTAGACTCCATCATCTGGTGCTGTGTAAGGGAAGAAGAGATTTATGACATCCTAAAGGCCTATCATGACGGGCCATGTGGAGGAAACTTTGAGGATAGAAGAACAATATATAAGGTAATCCACCTTGGATATTATTGATGAGTCCAAATTTCCTATCAAGCAAGTAAGTGAAAAACAATTTTCATCGAAGAAATATTTCTGAGTTTGCTGAAATAATTTTTCATAGTCCACTAATTTTTTTTTTGCAATCAGCTAAAGAATAATTTTCAAGTTCATCAAATAATAAATCTGATGTTCGGTAAAGTGATAAAAATGTGGTTTGTCAAAAAAAATCTGAAGTTCGACGAAGTGAGAAAAATGTGGTTTTCCAAAGAAGAAATTCGAAGTTTGGATAGATTCAACAAAGTGAGAAAAATTTGGTTTGCTGAAGAAGAAATATAGAGTTCGATGAATTCAACGAAGATAGAGAAACTTTTGGTTCATCAAAAAAGAATTTATGAACTCACTGAAAAGATAAAAAGTTCAATCCTCCAAAGAAACCTTTTTGTAGGTTACTAAAGTGTATTTTAGAGATCGCTAATAGGAGGTTTTTTACGATTGTCAATGGATGTTTTTTGAAGCCTATCGATAGAAGTTTTTTGACAATCGTCGATGGAATTTTTTTGAAGTTTTTCGATAGAAGTTTTTTTACGACCATCAATGGAAATTTTTTTAAGTCCGTCGATAGAAGAAATTTGGCAACTTCCAAAGGAAGAAATCTTTGGATCACCGATGAAAGAAAGTTTTTGTTTGCCAATAGGAGAATTTTAGAGATGGTCGATGGAAGGAGAATAGTTTTAGATCATCGATGGAAGAATTATTTATCTTATAGATGAGGATGGTGACATGGTCATATTAAGGGATGACAAGTGGACATAAATTCCATGCCACTATTCGAATATTGGTTGTTGTCATTGATGTCAACCCTAGTCATTGGTTTGTGACCGCAAGATTGATGAAGGTATTTGGACATGAAGGAAAATGTAAATGCAAAAACAAATCCCATGGATGGATAGTATACATCATGTTGTTTCCAGTGGTAGGTGGCACATCACGTGTATCCTCATGGTAGAGGAGAAATGAATTTTTGAAGATGACAAAGTGAATTGAAGAAGGAAGTATATGTAGGCCCTGAAGATAATTAAAGAAAAGAATTATAAAATAAGAAAGTGTCAGGCGGGGCCTAATGTTAAAAGGAAGTGACATAAATGGTATAAATAAATATCCTTATACATTTATTTTATACGCAAGTCAAATTTCAGAGGAAATCAGAAGTAAAGAAGGTCGGATTTCAAGGGAGGATGAAGTCTTTTGGTGATGTGTTCTAAGGTATGTTATTTACAGGGCATCTTACTATTTTTGCTATAACTTTTTTTCTAGAATGATTTAGATGGTGAAATTGATATGGTATTGAGAAGACATATCAAGGTACCTATGGTAAACGTTTCAGCTCTTTATTCACTATAATTATGGATATACTCTCTGTGGAAGATAGGGTTTTTGACCAGTCATGAAGCTATTCAATAAACATGTGTTTTGGGTAAAACAATCATAACTTCTTCATAGAGAATACAAATGAAGTGGGACCAATTTAATTGGAAATAGTACAGACTTTAGTTTCTTTTGTGTGAGTTTCATAATCTGATGTTAAATATTGAGTGTGGGGCATTCTGTACAAATTATCTCTCCTGAATAAACCAGAATTGAATAAAGTCTACCATTATTTCTATAACTTATTTTTGGAGAGAATACATTGAGTAATATTATTTATAGGATCAGAGTATTCCAATAATTGAAGAATTACAGAAGTTGAAGAAGTCTTAGGAAGCATTATCAGGCTCTATGTGATGTTTGGTTGATGGTGATGATTTAATGTAAAGTTTTATTATCTCTCATATATTCTTGGGTGGAAGGAAGGGGCAAGGATGGAGAGGTCAACCCTCTCTTGATATTGGAGGATTGTATCTTCCTCTTGGATTTTTATTCCTCCCTTTATATTTGGAAGCTGTAGCTACCTTTGGAAGTCATTACTTCTCTTGACCAATAACTATTGATTATTTATCATATATTGTGCATGGTGTATTGTGGTGTATTGATGTAACTCTTATATTATTGTTCATTGCTCATTGGATATAATTGAATGGTTTAATTATAAGTTTAAAAAAAAATTAAAATTGTACTTGATACTGATTCACCCCCCTCTTGGTATCAGAGTACGTTGCCTTCAGAATAGTTTAACCACTGGAAGGAAAATCTTGAGCAAGAGATGGATGACCATGATAACATTTCAAATGGGATTCAAAAATTCGATGGAAGAATTTATGCATACTGGAGTGATAGAGTGAAAACGTACCTAATGGTTTTGGGAGTAGACATTTGGTACTCAGTTGTAAATGGCTATGTAATCCCAAATAATGCTCCAACCAATCCAAATGATAAGAATCTTATGAGTTGTAATTGAAAATCTAGACATGT
The DNA here is from genome assembly GCA_009831015.1 of Picea engelmannii. Classification (NCBI taxonomy): domain Eukaryota; kingdom Viridiplantae; phylum Streptophyta; class Pinopsida; order Pinales; family Pinaceae; genus Picea; species Picea engelmannii. The sequence goes on from ML790859.1 coordinate 332,722, forward strand.
TATTCTAGCAGCATTGGCACCAACCATTGCTAGCAAAGTGATGGGCTACAACATTGCTAAAGAGGTATGGGGAAAACTCAAGAGTATCTATGAAGGTGATCCAAAAGTTAAGCAAGTCAAGCTTCAACGACATAGAGAAGAATTTGAAAATTTGAAGATGAATGAAAAGGAAAATATTGCAACCTATCTTCTTAGAGTTGATGAAGTTGTTAATGCTACCAGAGGATTAGGTGAAGATCTCAATGAATCGTTGGTTGTACAAAAAGTGTTGAGATCACTTCTCTTGAAGTATGATGCTAAGGTCTTCGCCATTGAAGAAACTAGGGACTTGACAAAAATGACAATGGATAAATTACATGGGTCTCTTATAGCATATGAAATGAGAACAAGTACAGAAAGTGACCAGCCAAACAATGAAGCAACCTTTAAATCCATAAATAAGACGAAAGACAAGGATAACAACCTTGATGAATAAATAAAAAATTCCGTAAGAAGGTTCCAGAAGAGAAGTGGAAGATACAAAGGTAAGTCTCTCTCAAATGCTTTAAATGTGGTAGAATAAGACATATTGTTGAAAACTACTACTATAAAAAGAGAAGTCTCAACAATACAAATATCTTCTACTCCAAGGATGATGACATCTCCTCAGATGAGAGTGATGAAGAATATAATGATGGAGGATAAGTCCTCTTCATAACCCAAGAAACCCAGGATTATGATCACAAGAATTCTAAAGAAGAAGAAATCATTTGTGAAGAAGATTCAGATGAAGAAACCAACCTTGATTCCTTTTGAGATACAAAGACAATGCAGAGAGTGAACAAGAAGATGAGAATCTTTAAAAGTTGAAGCATGTTGACACTGAAAATAACAAGCTTAGAAACACAAACATAATACTAAAAGGTGAATTGAGTAGTTGTGAAGAAGAGAATTACAAGATTGAAAATACCATTAATAGCTTGAAGGAACAATTAGAAGATTATGATAAATTGAAAGAAGAATTTGATCACACAAAAGAGGAGCTACTATTGACAATAGAAAAGTTG
>ML790859.1:345458-397045 GCA_009831015.1 Picea engelmannii
TATCAATGACAACTCATTGATCCATCTTCATCATATCAATGACAACTCATTGATCCATCTTCATCTATGAATTTTCATCAAGGACAATACATATTATATTACATCAATCATCAATCAATCAATCCTTTGACATCAATCAATCACTTGACATCAATCAATGACATCAATCAATCAAACCATTGGCATCAATGACAACATGATCCAACAAAATTTACTATTCTGAGACACTTTTTTGAAATTTTCAAAGGAAAAGTGACCGCAAATCACAAAACCAGGAAAAATTATTTCTTTAACATTTTACCTATTCATCAATACATGTAACTTTTCCTTTGTAAAAAATTTCAAGATATGCTTATTTTTGGAGATAGTCGGTTTCACTAAAAATTCTAAGTTTGGAGAAAATGAAAAAAAGGGAAAAGTTCACAATTCCATATTGATACAAAATTTGACTAGAGCATCATATTTACAATATGAAATTTATTATGTACTCAAAACCAATAATAATATATGTTCATGATAGAAAAATTTTCTTGGTTCCTAATAGGTTTTCTTCTATATGTGCCATAGGTTAACCTATGATAATAATTCACTGTAAAAAGGGGCACAATGTAATAGAAATGACAAAAATAAAGAAGGATATAAATTTTAGCTCAGAAAGAAAAACGAGGCATGAGTATATTCATTTGAAATATGATTCATGGGAAAATGTGTCCAAAGGATCAAAATATAGTTTCTTTTATCTATACTCTTCATGAATTGAGATAAAGAATGATATGTGGCCTAATTAATGAGAATTTTACAATAAGCATACTTTCTAACAACAATGGTTTCTTATACATTTTGCAGGATTAAGGGTATAATTAGATTAAGCCAAGATCAATATTTCATATCAGAGACATGGAAGATGAAAAAATATCCTACAACCATGAAAGAGAAGTTAAATTCCTAAACATTGGTTTAGGTAATGAAGAAACAAAGTCTAATGGACATAGAGCTAGGGTGGAACTAGTGGAGACTATGAGGAGTTTGACGATGAAAGTGCAGATTTATAGAGATGATAATGGGAAGATAATGACATCCAAAGAGGAGCAAAATCAATTAAATACTTATTTGTTGAAAATTCTAAATCAACTGTAAATATAAATGAAGAATGGATCAGTTTCAATTCATGAGGAAGAAGGAATACCTCTTTAAAGGAGAGATAACTATATGGAATACATGCACTCAAGAAGTTCTAACAAAGCTCTAGGACATCACTACTCACCTACTCATTCATCCAGGAAATTTTATGCATATGAATATTCAAGGATCAACCCAGAAGCATCCTTGTTAGGCATCAAAGAAGAAGATATGAATTGGACACCTTGCAAGGTGAGCATATGAATCTTCAGACTCCAAACTTTGATGATGAAAATAAGAGGAAAGATGATTGAAACTTAGTCTCTTGGATTCATAAAATATTTTTTAGTTACATAATTACTCACCTAATCTAGAATCCAGGATTTCCATGTATCATCTACAAGGAAAATCCTGTATGTTGTGGATTAGTTGAAGCAAGTCAAGCACATTGATGAGAAATTGATTTTTTTGAAGTAGTTCAAGAAATAATTTCAGCAACAGTATCTCTTAGAGCACTACTATGATAAGAAGATGCAAGAGTTATTTGAACTCAAGTTGAGAAACTTGACTGTAGAGGAATATGAAAATAATTTATTGGATTTGTTGAAGTGTATGGGATTTATCAAGGAGGACAAGATTAAAATTCAGAGGTTCTTAAGTGGACTTCCATATTTTTACAAGGAAAAAAATTCAATTGGATGAACCCAAGACTCTGACATAGACCATTATAAAGGCTAAGCACCTATATGATAAAAGAAAAGGCATAGATACTTTTTAGAAATATTTGAAGGATAAGAAGAAGGAGAAATCAGATCAAAGAAGAAAGGGATTCAAACCTCCTTTCAATAGAAATAGTATTGAAAGATACAAGAAGAATCAACATGCTTAAGATGAATCCTAATTGGAATACTTGTTGGGGAAAAGAGGAACACCACCAATAAAATGTTGGGGATGTAAAGAAGATCACATGTACAAATATTTCCCTCATATAGATGAAAAAATGAGGACATTTCACAACATTCAAGAGGTTACCATAGTAGAAGACATGGGTAGAAATATTACAAGGATATATGCAACCCTAGAGGATCGACAAGTAGACAATCAATCCCATATGATTAAGGTGGAAGGTAAGATTACAATTCATCATTTTTTGTTTTAATTGATTCAGGAGGAATCCATAGTTGCATTGATCCTAAATTAGTGGACATATTTCATTTCAATGAAAGTAAGCTCGAAATATCATGGTTGGTTTAGCTAGCCACTAGAACTAAAACAAGGATCAATGAGATTGTCAGAATTTTTCCAATAGATCCAAATGGATTGAATACAAATGTTGATCTAAATATCATGCCATTGGGGTCTTAATAAATTCTAATTGGAGTGGAATGGTTGGACAAGCATCATTTTGTCCTAGATTTCCATAACATGAACATTACATGTCTTGGTGAAGAACAAAAGTAGAGCATTGTGCAAGGAATTCCAATATCCATTTATATAAGGGACATTTCAACCTTACAATTGAAGAGATGTTTCAAGAAAGGATGTCAATTATATGCAGATAATGTGGAATATACAGAAAAGGGAAAATGGCCAAGTCTTGAGGATTTTCCAGTGTTGCAGGATTTTGAGGACGTATTTGAATAAATACTAGGTTTTCCACCAAAGAGGTGTTGGAATATTGAGAGGGGGGGGTGAATCAATATGAGAAATTTATACCACTTTTAACCACAATATATATTATTTTACTTTATCAATAATGTTCAATACTTTATCATCAATGTATCATCTATGATTGCATTCAATATATCATAATCATACAATTATAAGCAACATCACATTAAAAACATCACATCAAAAACACAATACACCAGTCTTTACGTGGAAACCCAAATGAGAGAATACCACATAATGATTTGATATATATATCAATAATTCATTCATAGGAAGTACCAACTTCAAAATTCTCCAATTGCAACTAGAAAGAGGATACAACCCTCTATTCTCAGGTTCCAACATGAAGGAAGCTACAACTCCCTGAATTCTCTGGATCCAACCAGAAGGAGGCTACAACCCCTCGATTCTCAGGATCCAACATGAAGGAAGTTCCAACTCCCTGATTCTTCGGCTCCAACCAAAAGGAGGATACAACCCCCTTTCCTTTCCTTGTTAAGTGTAGACCAACTTTCACTACCACAATCACTACCAATGTCTCTGCCACTTTCACTACCAATGTCACTCACATCAAACTGTAACTTGTCAACCTGTCACTGTATCCAACCTATCATTGTATACAACTTGTCACATCAACCTGTCACATCAACTTGTCACAGATCAACCTGTCCAACTTGTCACTGATCAACTTGTAACCTGTCTACCAAGCATGTACCAAGATCACCAACATACCATCACATGGTATGTCTCTCAACCATGTACCAAAGCATGTGTTTAATCATCAATATGTACCATGCCAAGCATCAACCATATACCACAACCTGTACCACAACAAGTGCATCAACTATTCACCAACACCTGTACCAAATTGTGCATCAACAATGCACCAACACTTGTACCATATGCCTCAACCATGTACATCAACAATGTACATCAACACGATACCATGTATCAATCATGTACCACACCATATATCAACCATGTACATCAACAATCTACATCACCTGTACCATACCATGTACCGTATACCATATATCAACCATGTATATCAACACTATACATTAACACCTGTACCATACCATGTAATCTATGCCATATACTATGAAATGTGTCTCAACCATATACCATATCCTGCTCAATAATGCCATGTACCATAAGATAAGCCTCATGTGTATGCCAATATCACAAATATGTGCCTCTAACACTGAACCATAACAACCATATACCAAGTACCAAGAGTATGTCTCAAGCATGTAACAATATCACCCTAACCATATGCAATCATGTACCATCAAGGGCCTCCAAGACATTCCTTAAGAATGCACCATACCATCCAATATATAAGCCTCAAACAAATACATAAAAGACATACCTTTATTCATGAAAATATAAAGCATACCATGTCAGATACTGTAGCAACTATGTTGTACCATCAAACCTTTATGCAACTCAACCAAACATTCTTCTTCAAAGAGTTTCCTCAAATCTGCGATTTTTCCTCCTGCAGTGTGCATATGTATGCGACCTGTCCTCTTGCAGCTCACATATGTACGTGGTTTTTCCTTATGCATCCCACGTATAACCTCAGAAAACTAGGGTTTCCATTTTTCTGCAACTATGAAAATTTTGTTGCCTCAGAAAATGTCGCCAGATTCAACCTTAGATTAACTAATGGATTTTCCAAAAGATAGACCATAACATTCATAAGATAGATATTCAATGTAAGTTTGTGTGTCCAAATGAGAGACTCTTGAGGTGTATTTATACTTGTGCTAGGTAACCTACTTCCTTATTTTAGGGGTTTTTTGTTACAACCACTTTACCCTTTCACGAAGACTTGTAACCAACTAGGGGCTTCTTGACCACTCTTGGGGGATTCCAACTTTACAATTCCATATTTCCCTAATCGTGAGGAACCATGTGGTGTTCCACATATCACTGGAAACAAAACGATGTGTACTATCCATCTATGATAGTCTTACCTGCAATTTCACTACCCTTCATGTCCATATTCCTTAATCAACTTCGGGTCCCATAACCACACCTACAGGGCTACATGTAGACTACACAAAATGTATCCAACTAAATCATCATCAATCTCGATCATACAAATTTCAATCAATTGTCCAACATTTCTAGACCTCTACAAGGTTTAACATCAATATCTAAGGGTTGACATCAATCTCCAAGGTCACTCTCCAAGGGTTGCATCAATGACAACTAATTGCCCAACAATATCCCCCTTTGGCATTGATGGCAACACTTAGACATGACAATAATCATTCTCATTCTCCCCCTATGATCATCATTCCTCATCAATTTTTTTATCTCTCCCCCTTTGACATCAATGGAAAAGTGTATCTCTCCTTGGGGCTGCTCCCCCTGTCTTCATGCCTCTGTTACTTCTCTTCACCTTTGACCAAAGGTTAACTCCCCCTGTCAATATGTCTCCTCCTGATAGTGTACCTTCTCTATCCAATAATGGGAAAAAGAATATATCCCCCTGTGGGTATGTTTCCCTTTCTGTATGCTACTCATATTCCTTTCTAGATCTCTCTCTCTGATGATTTTTCCTCCCTTGACTTTTCTGTGAGATGTAGATCAATGTAGGGATACCTGTATATTTTTCCTTTCCTCTATTCCAGTGTTGTTTGTTGTCAATTGGTGCTTCCTTTTGAATTTCACTGACATATATAAAAATCATTCAAAATTTGATTTATTTATTTACTTGTCATGTTCACTTGATCGTATTGTTCAACAATGTCCCTTTGATGATATAGATTTTGTTGACGGTTTCTCTTTCCCTTTTCTACTATGCCTTGCACTTATTTTCCTTTTTTGTGACTAATTGATTCCACTTATTCTAATTGTAGGATATTTTGTTATGCATCTGACCCATATTTCCTGTACCTTCTAAGCATCTCACGAATCCATCTTGGCGCAGACACCCCCTTCTCCTCCCTCCTGAGGGGTTGCCTGACCTCCCGGTCTAGGATTGTTCAAGTCACTGAATTGAATGGTTCATCGGGCTCCTGATGGGAACCGATTTAACTTGACACAGGCCCTTTACCTTCTCGGTGCAGGTTACGTGGCACCCACAAACCCTCTCCTTAAGCTTTTCAAATGTTTATGCCAACATATGATAGCTCTCTCTCTACTAGGCTTCCCTCCTTGATGTGACCACAGACTATGACTGTGGGCCATCTCCCTTCATGATTCCATACTTCAAAACTTTTGCGAGCTTCTTACTCCCCTTTTCCCGATTTCCGAATCAGTGAATTATTCGGGACCAAATCTACGATCCACATTCTCCTCATGATCAATGACTGTGATCAATTCGTGAGTTTGGACTTCGCGATTCCTCTTTTCTCTCGACTCTGTCCTTCTCAACTTGTGAATCAACGAAGTGTCGATCCCAAATCCACATGTCCTATCTCAATTTATGGTTAGGATTGCTTCAACTTCTAGTTCTTCAGGTATTCTCTCCTTTCCTCTTCTCGAAGGGTTCTTCCTCTGAACTGTGTGGATCTCTGCCACGTGCCTTCTGGATCCAATGGTCTAGAATCACTTTGCACCTCACGACTTCGCGAATATCTTTGTTCGCTCGTGAAAAACCTTATGAAGTTCCTACTCTCAAACCTCTTGATCTTCTACCACCTGTCTCCTCCGACAATGGACGATTTTCCAGCCTTTGGGACTTTGGAAATTCCTTGACCCCTTTGCACACTTAGCGCAAATTATTTATTTCAAGACTTAGTTTGTTCTCGAACTCCTTCTGCACTCTTTGTAGAGTTCTACACCGACTCTTCTGTGACTTTGCTCAGCTTGAAAACCTTCAAAGTTCATCATTCCTCTGTGAACTTCCTCGTGCCCTCCTGACAAATTCTCTATCTTCCTCTTGATCTTGTAAGATGGACTTACAATATCTTTGGTGCACTCCTTGCACTCAGCTCCGTTCTTCGACGACTTCTCCCTCAGCTTTATGGAAGGGTTTGAGGCACCTCCTTTCCTTTGTCGATGCACTCTTGCAAAGCTTTCCTTCCTCATAATGTTCAGTAATTATGGGATTCTCTTAAGGATTCCAACACTTCCGACCATGTTTTCCTTGTACACACTCACCCTAACTCGATGCCCTCCTGGAAGAGTGTTTCAGAGTATTCAGTAACTCTGAATTGTTCTTCCTCCCACACAGTCTTTCTTTCCACGGTACCTAACCACCTTGAAATTCCCTCATGAGTCTATGAATTAACCTGGTATTCCCTCCTGGAAGTCTCTCTTCTGACTCCACCGAGTTCAGACACGCACTCCTTGTGTCAACTCATAGAGTTTCCTCTCTCTGTCATGCACTCCTTGCACTTAGCCTAGAGAACTAGACCTAATCCGACACGCTCATGGATAGAAAACTATATCTCTATCCCTGCAGACGATTTCTAACATTCATCTACAATTGAAATGCATATAAATGACATTCATAACACATCATCCATTACACAAAAGTTGATAACAGGAAAAACTGTTATTTTCTATTAATGGTAGAATGTCAAATTACAATAGTGGAGTCTGAGCTACAGCTGAGTCTCGACTCTTTGTGGGTCTCTCCCTGTCTCCTATGCATCTTCTTACAACAACCTTCATCAAAATCCAACAGCCTACCATATAACCTCTACTTGGCAACAATGCAAAGATTTATATAAGAGGGGCTTGACGAGCTTCCCTCGCAAGCTAAACTAGTGGTGTCAAATCACCATTCAAAATGCTTGTCTAATGGGAAAATTACAATGATGGAAATCTTCTCCAAATTGGATGTAGATCCTTCCTTCCGCCAACCACTTAATGGCGACCTTATCTCCATCTTGTGCGAAGGCACAAATTGGCTCTTCCAGCTTGTCCTCATTAAATTCGTGGATCATGCTTTTGATTCTCGAGGAAAAATGAGAGGGCAGTACCTCTCCATTTCTTGAATGTGCACCATATGAGTTAATTTACTAGCGCATGCTGAGGCGGAGTGATGCTCCTGCATCATCTTGTAATAATAGATTGCGGATTTCATGTGGATTTCCTGTAATAATTGTCTACCAAATTTTGACTATCATTGACCAAGTGCTGACCACTAAGTGCTGAGCACCATGGAAAGGGTAAAATAGGTATTTCACCATCTCCAAATATTTGTGAATTACCTCCAAGTGAAAATATTTACCTAGAATGAGCGCAACTATATCAACCTGCAGTTCCTGTAATGTCTGGGGAAACATAGTCATTTCCTATAATTACTTAATTATAGGTAATTTGTCAAAGAAATATCCCTAAACATTATTTACAAGAGAAAAACAAGAATTGATTTCAAAATAACAACTTATTACCTTATCCATACTTGTTATGCCATCAATTGAGTGAAAGTAGACAAAAATGGAGTTTTTAAGGTGAAAATAGAGACGAAAGGGGTTGGAAAAGAAGTCAAAATTAAAACCCAACATCTCCCCCAAATAGAAGGTAAAGCATGTCCTCATGCAAGTGCTGATACAAAATTTCAAAATTGTGTTTCTTTAATTCTTCAGTTGTCTTATTTCTCTTAACTATTGGACATGGAAGATCGCCCTACTTCTGATCTTGTTTTTATTCAATTTATAAGACAGTCTCTTATTTTGTTGGATGACATTTTCTTTCATTATGCTCAATGGATCCGTTGGGTGCTAAATTAGGATTTATTTTCATAGACGGGGATAAGAATGTTGCAAACAAGGATAAGAGTGTTGCGGACAAGGAGTAATTGAGATTTCAAAATGACAGGGTAGTTGATAAAGGGTATAATAATGCATATGACTATTTTAATGGGTTAACCCAAATGTGTGAAAAATTATCGATCAATAAGGTTTCATCAAAATTTTTGTCATTTAGAGCGATCATTTCATTTCATTTGAAATTTATTATCAATGATGACATATGAGTTGGTTGTATTCGACGATGTGTGGATAGACTGAATGTAATTGATGGAAAATATTGTCATGATTTTTGGCAGAGAAAATGAAATAATGAGAAATCATTTCAGAATTATGAAAATGGTTTATATGTACAACATATAACCATAAATATTTCATGTTTTCATCATTTATAACATAAATGATTATGTAAATTGCAGTGTATGGTATGATAGGACATTAGGAAATTGTGGATAACACAATCAGAGTCTTAAGATAAACTCTAAAATGCATGTAAGTTGTATTTTGAAAATCAATCTTAATTTTAATCAAGTAAATAGATGTTAGAGAACCATTACCTTATATACCTATTACCTTGTTGCTCAGAGATAAGATTCTAGAAATGATGCTACTGGAGTCAGGTTGGCTTCTATACATTATGCATTCTTGTTGTACTATTGTTGATCATTTTGTACACTGCTTTCATTATTACAGGAAATCTTCAATTACCAAAATTCTTCAATTAATACAGGAAACTCTTATGCCTTTATTCAAATGAGTGAAGTTCTCTTTATTCCCTAGGCTAACAATATTCTCCTGTTGTAGTTAAATAAAGTGTATGATGTTGCTTACAGGAGAGAAAGAAACAAACATGCTACTCCTAAAAATGTTGTTATTTGTACTAACTGCTCATGATATTTTTGGAAAGAAAAATTACAGGAATGATGTACAATGCTAAAGAACATAATTCTGCTAGCCAATTACCTAGTTTTCAAGAAGAGTTCTCGTTCATATGCACTAGAGAATTGGTTTTCGCACTCTGAACATTATTTTTCTCTTTACTTTTATTTTTATTTTTTATATCTTTATTTATTTTTCGACTGTCCTACTTTACTTGAAAAAGAAAAACCTATTTCAAGTGTAGTAATACTTCCAATGCATCCATTCACGCAACAAGATCTCTATTGTACCCATATCAAGATTTAAAAAATATACCTTAATGAACATCAGGATATGAGAGGCCATCTTTTCATATGAATTGAGTGCCAATAATTGTTGAAGTATGGAGTGATGTTGCAGACTAGTGACTAATTGAAACCAAACTTCAATATGATCGTTTTCCCCTTGATTTCATTTAGCAGTCATGTCATGAAGTTCTTTGAAAAATTGATCATCATATGTCTAAGTACAAAAGGGATCCAATGATAAACATCCAAGAAACTCTTGAATTTATGGCTCTAGTATATGCTCCTCATCTAAAGTTATCCACGACTCATTGATCTTGTCTTCTTGTTGATAAGTATTAGAAGAAACTTCTAAGTCCTCTTCTTGTGTGGTCTATTCATGGATCATTTGTTATTAGATTGCTTCATGAGGTGTATATTCACCCTTAGTGATGACTTTGAACTTTGGATATGGATTTGAGAAAATCCTTGTAGCAACACATCCTCCCCTGCTCAACAAATTCTTGAGCATTTTTAAGTTATTCTGGCTATTCAAGAGGTTATTCTCATGAATGGATTAGTGTATGGTTTTTATTTTTTTAAACAAAGACTTATATATTCGAAATAAATAAATAATAAACACACCACACCAAACAAAATTAAAGAAAAATCTGATCATGTACTCGAATGCCCTCATGCTACTAAGACCTTGGTATCACCAGGTTGACTGTTGACATGAGTTAGATTTTCTTTCCATGAAAAAAAACTCGCATAAAAGGAAACAAACTTACAGTTCCAACATGACAAGGTCTCAAAGATACCCACTAAACTGGATGTGTATGTTCTTACCTCTCGCCTTACCGTTTATCCTCCTCCAAGTCATAAACATTGGTGAAACAAAAAAATGCAAACAAAAATTTGATAGCTGAAAATGAGAATCAAGCAAACAACATAAATATTGCAATTTCAAGAGTAATTCCTTTAGTGCCTCCATGGAAACAACACCAAAATGTTGGTATAATCTAGTGTTCTATATTCCTCAACATTTATTATCAATCTGGGTAAGTAAACTTATGAGATATAAGAACAATATGTGTAGAACTAGTCTTGAAATTTCCTATGAACTCCTAAAAATCAAGCAATAAAATGTAAAACTGACAACCAAAAATTAATTCCTATGTTCTCAGTCACTTATACTTGACCGTAAAATGGTAGGGACTCAGATTGCAGTAAGGATATTTGCATTCTTTCTTACAAATGCACTATGTCTTGGTCAACTATGTTCTAGAATCAGAAATGAATATTTCTAAATGTGCGTAAAAGGCTAGATGGAGATAAACTCAAAATACTGAAATGAATTGTGCAAGAAAGAAAACCTACAAACTTTGTTTAATATTTAGAATACCCTATGAGAAATATTGGTATAACGTAATAATGGCAGGTCATTTAATTGTTTGATTTTATTTACATCATTATCCTAAATTGTTACTCACCATACATAAAGCAACATTGTCTATGATATAAAATTATGTGTTTACAGGAAATTACAACAAATGTAACCTTATAGGAAACATAAACAAATACAAAATCAATTAAGAGGAAGTACTTCCAATGCACACACTTCTCAAAGATAAAGACAACAGATACAGGGGGGCCTTCTAGATATGATGTTGATTAAAATCAAAACTTAAGAGAACTTCAACACATGAAAATGATTCATAACTTTCTTATATTAACTGTAAGGCAACGATCAACGATCAACAATTACAATTTGTATTCAGGTTCATACTCATTCTCTCACTAATATCCATTCCCCCTTGTATTTTTATTTGTAGTTTATTTATAAAAAATATTAAATAATCAATTCCCCAATCCTAGAACTATCCAATCAGATCAAAGATGGGTTTTGAAAATTAAAAAAGTTGAAAATCAACCACTACAGGAAAAATCTGTGAATTTTTGTTACGAAGAACTACTCGTACAACCCATGTCATGAAGTTTTTGGGAAATATGTTACATGTGTCACTTTAATGTCCCTATTCCACAAAAAATCCATGTCGCGAAATTTTTTGATTCACCCTCATCGCTCCATAAATATCCTCTGAATATCACTTCTCAATACACTGTTTTTTTTTGTTTTGTTTTTTATTTTTTTTTAACGAATTACAAAAAAATATGGCTCAGATCTCCATTATAGTGTTGGAAATGGTTGTTCCTTGATATTCTAGATTGGTTCCTTGATATTCTAACAAGTTGATCCTTACTCCTTGATTTCAACATCAAATCCCTAATTTTGTGAGTGAACTGTGAATTCCCTATAATAACATACTGTAGATTTCCTGTAATAACAGACTTTAGTTTTCCTGTAATAACAGACTGCAGATTTCCTGTAATAGTTGTCTATCAAATTTTGACTATCATTGACCGCCAGGTGCTGAGTGCCATGGAAAGGGTAAAATAAGTATTTCACCATCTCTAGAGATTGGTGAATTACCTCCAAGTGAAAATATTTACTTAGAATGAGTGGAACTATATCAACCTGCAATTCCTATAATGTCTAAGGAAACAAAGTCATTTTCTGTAATTACTGAATTATAGGTAATTTGCCAAAAAAAATAGCCCTAAACATGATTTACAAGAGAAAAACAAGAATTAATCTCAAAATAACAACTTGTTACATTATCTATACTTATTATGCCACCAATTGAGTAAAAGTAGACAAAAATGGAGGTTAGATATTATTTTTGGGATTAACTGCGTAGTGTAAGTCATTAATCTATGACCCATATTCATTAGTATTAGTCGCAACTGACCAATAATTCTCATGATTTGAATAGTCCACTTATCACTCATTAGATGATTGAAGCTATGCAATTCATTTCGTTGGCTTCAATCCCATTTCTTCACCCCTATGAGCATCACCCGATGCAATGAGTGATAAGTGGACTATTCAAATCATGAGAATTATTGGTCAATTGCAACTAATACTCATGAATATGGGTCATAGATTAATGACTTATACTACGTAAATAATCCCAGAAATAATATCTAATACTTGCACTGTGGAAGGCCCTATATGCTTAAATAATTAGAGTCAACGGAGCTCTAACTGGGTAGTTCATAAGGCACAATACTTGCTAAGGTTTTGCAAATGGGGTAGCAAGCTAAGTGGGCTTGATTGTGGGGAAAAATCCACAATTAAGCACGCTTGAGCAAGAGGCATCTTGGGATGTGTGACCACTTGGGAAGTCCTGGTTACCAGGTGCAAGCCCCGGAAGTGATGATTGATGCTATGCGATTCATTCTGTTGGCTTCAATCCCATTTCTTCACCCCTATGAGCATCACCCGATGCAATGAGTGCTAAGTGGACTATTCAAATCATGAGAATTATTGGTCAGTTGCGACTAATACTCATGAATGTGGGTCATATATTAATGACTTACACTACGCAGTTAATCCCGAAAATAATATCTAATATCTTGCACTGCGAAAGCCCCTATATGCTTAAAAAATGGAGGTTTTAAGGTGAAAATGAGGATGAAAGGGGATGGAAAAGAAGTCAAAATTAACACCCAACAATATTATTGAATCATATTAGGGTCAAAATCCTAGAACAAGTCCTCGAGCCAACATATCAATACATTTTAGGGATTTTTGCATGCCTTTTCATGGGATATGAGTTCCATGAGCAGGTTTTGTGTACTAGAAATGGGTCTTGATGCCCGAACATGGTTAAGGGTAGAAAGAAAGGAATTATACCCTAATTGAGATTTCTCAAGCTCAAGCACCATGAAAAAACCTAGACACAGTGGCATGATCCCTCACTAGGGTATTTTAGCCTGAGAGTTGGATATGGGTGACATTATGAAGTTTTAAACATTATGGATGAGTCTCATGACCTTGGACATAGTTGTGGTAAGGAAACAACAACATTAGGCATTTGACCATGGTTAGGGATGGTAAACAACAACCTTATGCCATAGACATAGATTCTCCAGCTTAAGCATGATGAACATGTCCTCATACCACCATATGAGAGCATGGATGGTTTGTAGGCCTTGACCATCATCAAAGAATGAAAGAAAGTGTCTTTAGATATTGTTGAAGCTTCTCAATATCAAGATCCTTGAACAAGTACTCAAACCAACATATTAGGTTTTGTGCACTAGAAATGTATCTCAAGGAATGAACATGGTTATGGGGGGTAATAATGACCTTAAGCCATGATTAAACCTTCATGAGCACAAACACTATGAAAAACACCTAGAAAAAATGACATGAGCCTTGTTCAAAGAGTCTTTGACATTTGAGTTAAATATGGACACCATTATAGGGTCTTAGGAATCATGACTCATTCTTGACTCCATGACCATAATTGGGGGAGGGAAGAAAGATAATTTCACCCTAAACCTTGCTTCTCTAATTCAATCACCATGGAAGAGTCCCCAAACCACCACATTAGACTTATGTTGGTTATCAATTCCCACCAAGGGAATTGTGGGTACCATGGATAGGTTAGTCATGCACCAAGAATGAGTATGGAGGTCTAACTAAGGTCAGGGGATGAAATCAATGGCCTTGTTCCCTAAATGATTTCAATTTCAATCGCAATCACCATGAAAAAAAACCTACAATACATAAAACATTGCATCTCTTGGAAAATTTCAATTATTAGTGGTTTACGAAGATAAATTTTAATAGTTTTAGTAACATTGATGGGTCTTTTCATCTTGAGAATGGCCAGGGAAGTATAACAAAGGGCTCATGAATTTAACAAAATTTCCAGGGCTCAATTGTGGTGAAAGATGCATTGAAGCACCACATGTGACCTTCTATGGGATCACTGGCATTTAAGTGGGATATGGCTGCCACTAATTGGGTTTAAGCTGTAGTGATGGGTCTAGGGGCCTAGACAATGGTTGAAAAGGAAAACAAGGGAACTATATAGGAAAGTGAACCTTCTAGGCCTCAAGCAATGTGAACAAGGCCTTCGACCATGACACAATCCCTCTCTATAGGGTATTTGACCCCTAGTTTGTATTCTAGGTGCCATTAGGTGATTTACACAAAGGGGTGGGCCTAGGGGCCTTAACTATTCCCAAGAGAGTAAAAGCATGGTGTCTCCAATCAATGAAACTATGAAATATCATGTTTATTCATGGGATATTAAATAATATGCCTAATTTCACTATATATTGATAGATACCTCTCCAAATCGTTTTGTGTAACCCCCCTCCCAATACATTTTTCCAATAAGAAAAACCCTATTTTTACTAGATATCCATTATTTTTAGAAAATACCTCTTTTTGTACCCCCCAATACCTATAAACCCCCCCATACCCTACATTCCACCCCAATACCTACAATATATTGAACTTATTTTTCATACTTTAAAAACCCCATTTATGAATGAATGCGATAAGATATTGGTCAATAAGGTGAACCCCCAGTGAGGAAAATAGGTCCTGATGCCAATATTTCCTTTTGAAACATGTAAGGGTTGGGGGGGCTTGGATATATATGGTTTTATGTAATAAAAATGCATGTGTTCATGTAAATTCAAAAAAAATGGTGGGATTACATCTTTTCCTCTACATCTTGGATTAGTTGGCTGCTTTGGTTTTAACTTTGGATTGGCAAACCTAGTGGTTCTAGATGCAAACAAAAACACATCCATTTTTCCATATCCCTATTCTTATCTCCATTTTCAACCACGTTTTTAAATATGATCCATATATTCATACCCGATGAAACTACAAACACTTATAGAGATCTATACGCAGATTATGTGTGTGTAAGAAAAACAATTATTTGGCAGAATTGACAACTAGGTGGGCTCGTAGTCACATGACACAGAGTCAATTCTGACTGCTACCACTACAACCTCTAGGCATACCCTTTCATTCCCATGCGTGATACACATGACTTTGCAAGGTTCGAACCAATGTACGAAAAACATGTTGTTTTCTATTTTTTTATTGATTTTTATTTTTACATATATCATAATTCTAAAATAGATAAGACTTTTATTTATGGTGTAAATTTGTATTGATTCTTCCATTATAAAAAAAATTATATGGTGCACAAGTATAGACAGAGACCTAAACACACAAAAAAATGATTCATTATTTTAGGAGCCTTGGACTCAGTATTGATGCTTGACATTGCAATATCAAGGCTTCACTAACTTTTTATTTTTTATTTTTTATTTTTTTATTTTTAAATATAAAATCAACATTAAAAAGTATGCAAAAGTAGTGGCACACAATAACTAATTGTTATATACAACTATACAAATTTGTTTCAAGAAATTATATCGTTTAGATACTAAACCAACATCTTGAATGTGAACATATGCATTATATTTTAGAGGAAAAGTAACATACCACTATTGGAAGAATGTGATTTTTTTTAGGTTATACAATTTTTTTCATAAACAAAAATTAATATTTTAGAAGCTAATTTGATTTTGTACATTTAATCTTTTTACACCATATTCTAATAAATTGTACATGTTTCTCTAACAATTCATCCTAGTTTTTTTTTCTAGATTTCCATTGCAACTAACATGTCATGAGAGGGAAGCATTAGATTGCACCAACCCTTTGACTAAACATAAAACATCTTTCTATTAACAACAAGAAAAATAAATGAAGGGTTTTAGAAAGAATAAGAAAAAATTTCCTACCTCAACACTGCTACCAACAATAAATGAAATTGTTATTATCCTTATTAGCTTGAGATAATCATGTGATGTTTTTTTATTAAGGTGACTCCATGCTTTATTAGATGGTCATGTTGTCGAGGCATGGTGGGGTGGTAATTTTCTCCAAAATGTTTTTGTCTTTTTCCTCTACATTTTCCCTCTCAATGCAATGCTAGAATGAGAAAAAGCCACTACCCTATGAAATATTTTTCACAAATAGAATAACACATATTTGATATAACTAACAACATTTTATAACACATATGTGTTATATCACATATGCATTCTTTAATCCTAGTCATCAACTAGGTGCTAGGATCACCATCCTTGAGGCTAAGTAACCAAGACATATTTTCATTATGGATATTGGAAATGGGGATGCATTTTAGAAATCTATGATACCCCAAATTAGTGGACTCAACTTCATGCATGAGCCCTTTATAAGTTTCTTTCATGTAGGGATCTTTCATGGGCACAAATTATGATATTTTTCTTTAATTTTGTGTACTTATCTTCCCTATGATTCTATCCAGTTCCATTATTATTTTTTTATGAGATATTGGAGTTTTCCTCTTTCAACTAAGATGATTTTTAAGAATGGAAGAATAGAATTGACACAACCTGGGAAATATTTGAGCCATTTTGTTGACTCCATCTTGTTTGGGAATGTTGTAATCATCTCCCCAATGTGTGGTTGGACCTTTACTTTACCTTTTTTTATATGAAGACCTAAGAATTATATTTCCTCTTTAAATATCTCCATCTTACTTTCTGATAACACAATTGCATTTTCTTAGACAAGTTTTAAGAATTTACCTACATGGATGTTGTATTCATTAGAGGAAGTGTAATAAATAAGAATATCATCAATATCTACAAGAATAAATGATAAAATGGACTAAAAATCGAGTCCATCCATCTTTGAAAATATCTTGGTTCATTGCAGAGCCTAAATAAAATGACAAGTCATTTGAGTTTGTAACACCCCAATTTTGATCACCGGATTGACAATGTATATACATGTATATGATGAAAGGCCAAAATTCTAGTGATGTGATGTGTAAATATCATACATTGATAATAAAAACACATCATTGGATGTATATGGTGAAGGATGAAATACATGGGAGATATCATTCCAAAAGAGATGAAATAAAGGGGTGCATAGGGGGCTCAAATGAACCAAAGATAAATAATAATATTATATTCTTAAGCCTATGTCCTTTAACTTATGTTATTGATCTAGGTGGATATCGATGGCCACCCACCTATTCTATCTAGCTCACATACATATTTCATCTTGGTAGTTACAGTTTTCATCTTGGTATTTTTTTCAAGCTTTTCAGGTCATAAACTTTCAGGGCCGTTTTGAGGCCCTAAACAACATTTTTTGGGCCCACCATAATCACACAATAGAGAGAGTCAAAGTGTGATGGCATAATGTGTAGTCCTTGGATGGAAATTTCCAATGGGATATCATGCACCTAAAACAAAGATCATATTCAAAAGTTATGACCCCAGGAAGTTGATGTAACAACTTACCCCATCGGGGGCCACATGAATTTTGGCACTTCATCTCGTAGGGTTAGGTTTTTGGATGTCTAGGGTTTTTTGTTTACTTATTGATGATAAAAAGGCATGAATGCCTCATTGTAATTTGTTGAGATGAATGCACATATCCACCACATCTCTTCTCATAGATTAGCTACCACCATTCGAGTAATCTTTTTTGCATTATGTATTTTACAGTTTCAACAAATTTATTTATTGAATAGAAGTTATGTTCCATTGTATCTTTGTTATTGTTCTCTGTATATCTGTGTTAATGTTATAGATCCATGTTTCATGTGTTTCCACTCATAAATCTAGATCAGTGGTATCAAATCAGTCTACTCTTCATTTGTTTCTTTGTGCATGTCCCCAACGAGGTTAGGGTATAAGCAGTTGGGACTCGAACCAATTGAGATTTTGCAAGATCGACCTCGCCAAACCCGATGACCACCCATGGGGTAAGAAAAGAGATAAGATGGGGAAGAATATCCTTTTAAACTATTTCTCAAGGAATCCCTCTCATGACAAAGGAACGAGATGATGGATAATTTTGCATAAATCCTTCAACGACTTCCAACAGGCGACACATCTTCCTCAAGCGGAGGCGCCGCCCCCTTCAAGGTATAGATCAATTTTGATATTCCTATATTTGAAGATCAAATAGATGTGAATGTTCTAGAAAAATGGTTAAACCTTCTATAAGTGTATTTTTCTATCCATATATTTTCCGATAGAGAAAATATTACATTCTCGCTCCTTAAGGTCATCCCCCATGTCAAAGATTGGTGGGTTATTTTGTGTGAGAAAAAGGAAACAAAGGGATATACATTTTTTGTAGTTGCACCCACTTGGGGTTCTTTCAAGGATTTTATTAAGGAATAATACTACCTTGTTGGAAGTTATGATGAATTATATACAAGATGGACCACACTACGATAGGAAAGGGACCAAATAGTGCCAGAGTTCACCAATGTCTTCCATGCCTTGTGCACCTAATTGGGTATCAAAGACTCTAAGTGAAATCTAGTGCTCAAGTGTTGCAGTGGTATGCATAGATACATCTAGATAGAAATGGAGTTTATGGACATCTCGTCCTTGGTGTTAGAGAAACAGGACCACGGAGCAATAAAATAAAACAATTGCAGAAACAAAACACAGAAGATACACAATACAAGAGAGACACAGATTTACGTGGTTCACCCAGTGTGGGCTACGTCCACCAGAGAAATTGCCAGGTCCTTCCTTTATTATTATCCAGCAAATGAAGGGATACAACCTACAACAAAACCTGTTGTAACTTCCTCTTCTTTCTCTCACAGTCTCCTCTCTCAGAATACAATATTCACCATCAAACATAGCCACAATACATTTCCCTCATAAAAAGAGGGTTTCCTTCTAGGGAAAAAACCCTAACATAATCTCTACCGTTAGATCTGCAACCTTATAATGAATGGTCTAGATTTACAATGAAATTACAATATACTTTTACAAGGCAATTTTTCCTTCGGGGGCTTCACCCCTGAACCCCCACTAGGGGCCCTCTTGCCCCCAGCCGAAGGGATAGCCCCCCCAGACCCCCCAGAGGGGGCACCCCACCTCTGCACTCCCCCACGTGGAAGAGTGTACATAATTCTGGGGTGTAAATACTTCATGGGGTATAAACACAGCTGAAAGTAAAAGACCTCTGAATCGGGAAGATAATCAGGCTCCACAACCAACACTTGGATGTGGCCTATCGATATTCTATCAAAATCGAACAGAAGCTTAAACAGAAGATGTGATAGTTTGGGTCTGCAAACCCCTCACAGTAGAACCAGGGAAAAGGCGGCCCCAACCCACATAAAAAAGAGAAGAGAAAGTATGGAAAACCTCAATAAAACTGTTCCAAGCGGAAAACAAAGAAGGACAATGGGAGGAAAAATAAAGACACTGGTAAATGGTGCAAGTTCCATAAGATCCCCTGGAATAAAACTGTTGAATTCAGCTCAAATAAGTCATTGGTGGCCGAGGTAAAATCCTATGAATCAGATATAGGCTCCAACTCTGAGTCAGAACCAGAAAAAGGGATATAGATCATTGATGCAGAACCCAATGCCACTGTTGCTTCCACCACCAAGGTCTAACCCGGTGAACCTGATGAACCAAAGGAATGTGAGCACCTATTTCATTCACATATGTGGGTGAAGGGTACTCCACTACACTTCATCATTGATAGTGGTAGCCAGAGGAACCTCATCTTAGCGGAGGTTTTCAAGCAGTTGGCTCTACCGACAACACCACACCCACAATCGTACACCATCAGATGGATCCACCAAGGGAGCGATCTCCACCTCAGCCAACAGTGTCTCCTGGCCTACGACATCAAGCCCTTCAAAGATGAGGTATTGTGTGATGCCACCCCCCTTTGTGTAATGACCCTAGTTAAATAAATATCTAAAGATTATAAAGTAAAATTAATTAAAGAGAATAATTGTGATTAACTAAGTAATACTTTAACTACAGATCACATTTAATGACCTGAGAAATAAATCTTAAGAAATCAATGAGAAATGATATAAAAATGGTTGTGTATGCAGAGAGGGAGGCTATGAATCCCGAGAAGATAAAACATTTAAGGAGGGAGAAGGGACAAGCGCAGAGCGTGGTTGGAGGAGTAACTGCATGAGTCGGCGAAGGAGGGATAAGGAAAAAGGGGAAGGTGACGGGAGGATCATTCGACCCTGGAGGGGGATGGATTCTGAGGACTATGAGATTTGTTGTGAGCACAGAGTTTCTGGTGTGGCTTTTGATCAGGGGAGGCACTAAGTTGCTGGAGGTTTTGGGCACGGAGGGCCAGGATATCCGTAGATATCCTGGAGCTAGGTAGTTTTCCTAGTTGGCAGGGAGGACAGTAGTTTTGGGAAGTTATTTTCCTGTTTGTGGCATGGTTGATCTGTGTAGCAGGGAGCAGGAAGGCAGCAACAAGGCAAAGAGGAAACAAAAATTAACATCAGATCCAGGTACTTGTTAAGTTATGTATTTATTTCTTTCTGTCATGAAATCAATATTTATGGATAAATCTAAATTGTTGAAGTTGTTGTCATGAAAATCAATATTATGCTAGGAAGTTATTGTTTCAGTTTACCAAATGAGATGTTATGAAATTTAATGATGTTTAGAAATATTAGGTTGTTACACTTTGAAGTTTGTGATGTTCTTTTGGGCCAACCTTATTTATGGAAACATCATGTTGTATATGAGTCTAGGCCTCATAGTGTTATTATTACTTTGGACACGAAATTATACAGGATACGCAATGTCGTCTCATCTACTACCATTTCCTTGATCTCTGCCAAGAAATGCAGGAAGGTCATCTCTCATACTGATAAGTTTGTATTATTCATGATTCGCTCTCAAAGTGAGTGGAAGGTTGTAGCCACATCCATGACCTCCACGATAGGTCACTCCACGCAACAAAATCAAGTGGATAAGGTCATGGAATAATACAAATACATCTTCTCCTCACCCACTGGGGTACCTCTGCACTGTCAGGTCAAGCACTCAATGGATCTAACCCATGATGCACTACTACCCAATGGGCCATTTTATCACCACTCTCTTTCAGAAAATGAGGAAATCAAGCTCCAAATCCAAGAGATGCTTGAAAAGGGGCACATCTGCCCAAGCTCATCACCTTGTGAAAGACCAAACATGCTTGTGCATAAGAAAGACGAGACTTGGATACTCTGCATTGATTACCAGGCCCTAATTAAAATCACAGTCAGGAACGGGTACCCAATTCCTCAAATTGATGATCTCCTTAACCAACTCAAGGGGCAAAATACTTTAGTAATATGTATTTGAATTCTGGCTACCACCATGTCCCAATAGAGTAGACCGATGTATGGAAAACTACCTTCAGGTCCAAATAAGGTATTTTCAAATGGTTGGCCATTCCCTTTGGTTTGACAAATTCCCCAACAACTTTCATGAGGATGATGGATGATATCTTGCATATTTTCACAAATTATTTTGTGGTGGTGTATTTGGATGACATCCTCATATTCAACAAGAATTGGGTGGAACACTTGCAGCATATTCATCAGGTTCTACACACTCTACAACAACACAAGATATATGGAATGTTGAAAAAATGATCCTTTTGACATGAACAGGGTCTAGTACCTAGGATACATTGTTGATGAGTGTGTGGTGCATGTCAATCTAGACAAGATCCAAGTCAACCATGACTAGCCAGCCTCGACCACACTCACTGAGCTTCAAAGCTTCTTAGGCCTTGCCAATTTCTATTGCAGGTTCATGTTGGGATTCTCCCACCCCTTAGACAAGTGACCAGGGGCATTGGAAAGTAAAAATTCATCTGAGGACAGTCACAAAAGAAAGAATTTGATGATTTGAAGCAACACTTGTGCTCAGCCCCGATGCTCTCATTGCCTGACCTGCAACAACTATTTGATATTGAGAAAGATGCTTCAGACTATGTTGTGGGTGCATTTCTCACTCAACATGGAAATACCATGGCCTATCATAGTGACACGCTATCAGATACCATTCGTAAGTACCCCACTTATGACAAAGAAATATACTCCATTAGACAAGCCTGCCACCAGTGGAGGAATTACATTCTCGGGAAGGAGACAATCATCCACACTAATCATAATCCTCTACAATTCATGCATACATAAGGAAAATTGCAGAATGACCACCATCAAAAGTGGTCCACATACTTGCAATAGTTCCATATCAACATCAAGTATAAGACATGGAGCACCAACCGTGTTGCTGACTTCCTCATCCGACCTCCAGTTGCAGCACTAACCACGATGTTTCACTCCTGCGGACATGAGACCTCCAGATGGCCCCAACTCTAGGAGAGAGATCCTGACTTTTCCACTACCTACCATATAATGGGAAAAAACACAAATTTCACTTATTTTCATCTGTAGGATGGGTTGTTGTGCCATCTGGACCATCTCTGTGTTCTATCAAGTGAGCGAGTGAAGATAATTTGGGAAGCTCACTACAGTCGGGTGGAAAGACACTTCGACGTAGAAAATACAGTGGCAGTGATGCAACAACATTTCTATTGGCTAAAACTCCGATAGGATCTCAACAAGTATATCAAGTCCTGCATGGTGCATGCCACTGCCAAATCGGATATTAAGAAACAAGGCATGTACACCCCTCTTCCTACTCCCGACAGGACTTGGTAATCCATCTCGATGGACTACATGTCGGGCCTTCCTTCAACCAAGAAGGGAAATAACTTTGTTTTCATGTTTGTTGATCTATTTTCCAAGATGGTGATTTTGGTCGCCTGCAAGAATATCATCACATCAGAGGCCATTGTCAATCTCTTCTTCAAATGAGTGTGGGTACATTTTGGGATACCACAAACCATTGTCTCATATCAGGATAACCGGTTCCTCATCATATTCTAGTCGATCCTATGCTCACGTCTGGACACCAAGCTCACCAAATCCATGGCCTCCCACCTTCAAATAGATGGCCAAACCAAGGTCATCAACATGATGATCATGCATATCTTGCACATGTACAAATCCAAGCATCCATACACATGGGATGAGAGTCTTCCCTATGTTTATCAAAGTTACAATAGAGCCATACATAGCTCAATCGGACACAACCCCTTTTAGGTTGGGTTGGGATTTCAACCATTGGGTCCCATGGATGTTGCACTACCCCTTGCATCCACTCAGGAAGAATCATCCCATGCTCAAACTGAAGCTGACAAAGACACTCGGTTCATTGAATGAATCCAACACATCCTCCAACAGGTTCAATATATTTTGCAGAAGTCCAATGCTAAGTACAAGAATCGTCATGATCTACATCGGGTGGCACACAAGTTTCAGGTGGGAGATAAATTTTGGTTGCACCATGAGAAAGAACCTCTTACAAGACCCCATCATAAGCTTCATTCACTCCGCTATGGACATTAAACCATCACCAAGGCTGTGGGTGACAATTATTTTGAGATCAACATTCCACCCTTTACTGGTTTGCAACTACTGTTTAATGTGGACCTACTTCAGCCATACTTTCCACCCTTATTGGACACCTCAGAGATAGCATAACAATTGACATAGACATAACTCAACCCTAACTGCATGGAAAAGGAATCCAACGATCATATCATGGGCACAAAGGTCAAGGGAACTCTCCAAAATAAGCTTCAACTTTATCAGGTTGTCAAATCGGGGCAATTCTTGCACCAAGGCAAGTGACTCACTCAGGGCCAAATTCAATAGAGTTTTCCTCATTTTATGGGGGAACTCAATGCAATGGAGACCATTTATTCCTAAGGAGGGAGGATTTATCCAGGTGGATATCAGTAGCCACCCACCTCTTCCAGTTGGCTCACATACAACTTTCATCTTGGAAATTGTTTTCTAGCTTTTGAGGTCCTAAACTTCTAGGACCGTTTTGAGGCCCTAAACAACAATTTTTGGGCCCTCCATAGTCACACTATAGATAGATTCAGAGTGTGGTGGCATAATGTGTATTCCTTGGATAAGACTTTCCAACGGGCTATCGTGCACCTAAAATAAAGACCATATGAAAAATTTACGACCCCATGAAGTTGATGTACCAACTTACCCCATCATGGCCCACATGACTTTTGGTGCTTCATCTCCTAGGGTTAGGTTTTTGTATGTCTAGGGTTTTATGTTTACTTCTTGATGCTAAAAATTCTTGGAGGCCTCATTGTGATGTGCTTAGAAGGATGCGCATAGCTGCCACATCTCTTCTCATAGATTAGTTACCACCATTCGAGCAAGCTTGTTTTCATTTTTCATTTAACAATTTCAGCAGAATTCTTTATTGAATATAGGTTAAGTTCCATTGTATATCTGTTACTTTTCTTTTTATATATGTGTTAATGTTATAGATCTATGCTTCATTTCGTTCCGCTCATAAATACAGATCACTCATCCCAAGTCATATCAACCTTGGGATAATTTTCTAAGGGAGATATGTGGGCTTCTTATGAAGACACGTGGCATATCCTATTCGTGCAAATATAATCCATGCTTTTTTTTTATGCAAGGGATTATTGTCATTATTCCTTGGGGAAATTTATCTCTGAGAGCCCAAATTTTTGTCCTTTGATTTTAATGAAATTATGGGAAAATAATTATATGAAAGTATGAACCTAGGAAATATTGGAGTCATTTGGTTTACTCCATATTGTTTGGGAATTTATTAATCATATCCCCAATTTGTGGTTGGACATTTGATTTACCTTTTTTCATATGAATACCTAAGAATTCTATTTCCTCTTTAAATATCTCCATCTTACTTTCTGATAACACAATTGCATTTTCTTAGACAAGTTTTAATAATTTACCTACTTGGATGTTGTATTCATTAGAGGAAGTTGAATAAATAAGAATGTCTTCAATATATACAAGAATAAATGATAAAATGGACTAAAAATCAAGTCCAACCATATTTTAAAATAGCTCAGTGCATTGTAGAGCCCAAATAACATGACAAGCCATTTGAGTTTGTAACACCCCAATTTGATCCCCATATTGGCAATGTATATACATGTATATGATGAAAGGCTGAGAGCCTAGCGATGTAATATTTAAATATTGTACATTGATAATAAAAATACATCACTGATGATGGAGAAGGATGAAATACATCTGGGATAATAAAAATACATCACTGTTGATTTTTTATATTGACAAAAATGTTGATGTGTAATAACATATACATCATATATACATATTTCCTATGCAAGAGAAACCCTAAATAGATGTGCAGAAACCCTAGAAGACATGTCGACTTAATAAAATAATTAATGTGTTAACCTCCAAAAAGAAGAAGCCAGCCTAGATAGGTGAAAAATAGCACTATAAATAAGAGGGAGCTAGAGCTCATTTTTCATTCACGCTCTCACAACTACATAAGACTAGTGGTTCACAAGTTTGGAGAGGGAGTGCAGTTGCAGCTGTTGCAACTGGGATTTTGGCTTTTGGTTGGAATTTCTCTTGGTTATAGTTTGGACTTTCTTCTTGGTCTTTGGTTATTCTTGATTTTTGCGCTAGCCTTGGAGAAAGGTTCACTACTTTGGTCGACTATTGGTTTTCTTCTGGACTTATTCTGTCTGTCAAGGTTAAGTTGCTCAAGGGTGTCCTTTGTGCCTATGGTTGGGTGTCAATATAACTATATTGTCTATGGAAAAACGATCACATCTCTTTATTTCTAATAGGTTATGGACCCACACTATCTTCAGAGAGTCTAACCACTGGAAGATAGATTGGGAAGTTATTTTTCAAATCTCGTTATGGCACCAGTTACAGTTGTAGCTAGGTTTTCTGATTATGCAGCTGCAAAAAAACCTAACCCTTATGTCTGGGCACTTATGATGAACATTTTGACCTAATTCTTTGACATCCTAGTGTTCCCTAGCCTAGCGCACCTCTTGGTACTCTCATCTAGCAAAAATGTCAGGTCTAAATCTTTGGTCAAAGTCAAAGTCAAAGTTTGACAAGTAAAAATCAAAGGTTGACTAGTGAAAGTCAAAGTCAAAGTCAAAGGTTGAATTCTGGTCAAATTTATTTTGTGGTCAAAATTGAAAGTTTAGAGTTTCTAGCTTGTTCTAATCATTGAATCTTCTGATTGAGTTTCTAATATATTCTTGTCAAATATGGTATCTAGTTTCAGATTGGAAGAAAAGTTGGACGATGCTACAAGGTTTCAAAGGTATGCACTTGTATATTCTATCTAAGATATATCATCTAGAAAAACATGAGTGTGTTTGTAGGGAAAGTACGAGGGATCTTGTCTAATATGTAATTGTATCAAAGATGTAATCTTGGATTCAGTGCATTCAGAAGAAAAAGCGCACCCTCTGTAGCAGTTGAGGCTTCAGGTTCTAGGTGCAATGAATACTCGATTTCATATGAATAGTATTGATATAGATGCTTATTGTACTTGTTCACAAGTTGAACTAACATCTCCTCTGGATATATATTTCTTGTTTTCTCTTGTTGTTCTTGTTTTGGGCGGGTACCCTTGTGAAATATGCTTGATGAACAATACTTGTGGAAGCAGTCATAGAAGAAGTTTATAATGATGACACAACTGCCAGATGGGAAGAAATCATAATAGATAGAAACAAAATTCAAGAAACTCAGAGGAGTCAGACTCAAAGGAATTCAAAAATCAAAAGGAAACCAAAACAGGCTTGTGCCACTTTGTAGAAAGCAAAGAGAGATGCAACAAACAAAAGCATGGACTCTCTCAGATGGAGGGAGCTGATCACATAATTCCAAAAGAAGAGCATGTATATTTCTCATTCAGACATGAAGCTAGGATTAGAAGGGAACTAATCCCCAATGATATGATCCATTGAAGAATCCTTGAATACCATGAAGTATTTGTTCATGTTATTCATTGGAAGTAACAACCATGATAAGCAACACATGTTCATCTTGACTCTAGAAGAAGTCTTCTTCGAAAACAAGCCTTGAATATCCTTGGTTGTCCATGTACATTTATGTTCCTATGGCGGAAGGAAAAATTTGGATCCTTCAGAAAAGAAGGGCATTTAATATATATAATATTCCATGGAATCCAACATTGAAGAGAAACATGACGAAGAACATGAATATTCCAAGAAAGAAAGAAAAGTCAAAACAACCAATTGAACCAGTTTGAATCCACTAGAAGCAGTCAAGAAGAATGAATGGAAGGAAGTTATGATGAAGAACAATGTATGTGATAAATTGTGAAAAAGACATGAGAATTGATAGATACAAGGAAAGAATCAGGGCTAGAGGGTTCTCCCAAAAGGAGGGAGAAGACTATGATGATAGCTTACCAGACATACCTCTACCTGAGCCATTATATATCCTGCAGTATCCATGGGTTGGAGTTTACATCAGATGAATGTAAAGACTTTTATTCTCAACAGAGTAATTGAAGAAGAACTGTATGTAGAGAAACCTTAAGGTTTTGAGGTATACCAGAAAGAGAGTCATGTATACATATGGAAGAAAAACTTGTATGGATTCAAGAAAACTTGGTGTAATATTACAGATATAAAAAAGTATGCAGAACAAAAATAAATAGCTAGAAATGGTAGATGAACAACAATATAACCAAAACAACACCACAATAATACTAAAATGATACCAGAATAATACCAGAAAGAGCATTTTGATTTCTGAGAGCAATGTTCACTTTCCTCTTCGAGGGATAAACCTCCATCAGAGCAGAGCTCTATTAAAGTAATATCCAAGACAAAAGTTCTCATACCCTCGACTCCTATTTATACTAAATATGTATATCAAAAGAACCATCTAGAGGAAGATCCTTCTAGAAGCAGAAGATTCTATTAGGTCTTCTTACATAAAACTTATTCTTCCTTATTGTTAGGCCTTATTAATATTGACCTCTATTACATGGAAATATATTATTCAACCTACGTGAGGGGTTAGGTCCCTAAAATGTCCTCCCACTTAAAAACAACCTTGTCCTCAAGGATTGAGATGGAGAAATTGTTGCAGAATGGTAGTTGGTTCCCAAGTGGCATCTATTGAATTTGTATATTTCCATTGGACTAGCACTTCCTTAATGGTTCGCTGACGCAGATGATAGTCACGCTGGTCCAAAACTACTTGTGGTTGTAGCCAAATGGAACCTTTTTTGTCTAGCTTGGGAAGGTTGGTTTGATTTTGGCACTTAGTTCTAATCACCTTATTTAAGAAGGAAACATGAAAAACAAGATGGAGCTTAGAATGGATAGGTGAAGCTAACCGATAGGCCACCTGTCCCACACGCTGGAGAATGGTATAAGGACCTGTAACAAACCTCCTCGTTACGACAACAACTCTGATAATAGGTGAAAATTTATTTATTTTTTTAAGGTGTGTGCGCGCGTGTAGAAAGGAAACAAACACACTTGACTCTACGTCGCCACCCGACGACTAACAAGACGCAACCACGATGATCACAACAAGAAGACATAAGGCGCACAACAAGTAACTGCAAGAATTAAACGACATACTGGTTTATGTAAAGTACGAACACAGAAGGAAGAATCCATAGTAGTAGATTTTACTATTTCTGCACAGGAAAGCAGGGCGTTTAATCTTCGTTCTCTGCTCCGGAGAGAGAGAATGTCAGATAGACTCCTGGCCGACTGCTCAGGCAGAAACTAGTAATCTCTGTCAGGTGTGTCGCAAGAGTGGAAACCCTGCCTTTAAAGGGCCCGAGACTCTTGATACAGCACTGGATTCTTTACACAAAAATAATCACACACACAGACTTATATACAGAGCGACTAGCTTTATCAGATCAAAGAGTCTGATATCATACAACTGTGAGTTTGGAACAATTCCAATATTCTACAGGTCACTAAGTCCAACCTTAAAATAATGTAAAATCAATTAATTTCAAATCCCCATTTACTAAACCATAGTAACTCATCGTACTTAATTTCAAGGACATTACATGATATATGTTTATCAATAACCATAAACATTACAATAACATACCATAAATTAATAACTACATTACATTTACCTCACTTACCTTGCAATAAGATAACATCCACATTACATCTTATATGTTAGTATCACTAATAAAACCACAATGACATCACCATAAAAGCTAGCATCATTACATTTATAACATAAAGACTTTGCAAATTAACTAACTATTTTCATAATAAAACTACAATGACATCACCATAAAAGCTAGCATTATTACATTTATAATATAAGACTTTGCAAATTAACTAATTGAATGCAATGTCATTACCTTAATACTACATTTACATGGTAAATAACATACTATGATCTTACATGTTATCAAATGCTAACATAACATTTTTCCAACTGCAAGGACATTACATTTACATATTTCATCGATAAATTACAATGACCTTACCTTACAAATAACATTGCAACTGAAATAACAATGACCTTACCTCCTATGTGTTATCTGACACTAGCATCACACTCTGCATTATATTGCAAACCTTACTCCTACCTACTTCAGAACATTATATTACCTTGACGATACCCTTACATATTACATTACGATATAATTTACAATACATACATTTACACATTACCATCTCAAATGAGGTTAACCATAGTAATAAAATTTCAATAACATTCCACTAAAATAACAATATCCTTGCCTTTCATGTTCGATATCATGTAGTAGAGTAACAATAGCATTACTTGTATAAAACACTAATTTACCTTCTGTTTTATAATGTAAGAACGATTTAGCAGAAGGCCTTATTTTTACAATTCACCATAATATTATATTACAGAAACCATTCCTTTGCAAGTCATAACAACAATTATGTTATCTTCTTTATTTATATTACCTGGTCATTATAATAATGAATACAATAGGATATCAAAACAACCCCTTCTAAAAATGATCAAAGACCAAAAAAACTAGCGGCCCAATCACTAAGCCTAGTAAAGCAAAATTTTAGCAACAGGACAACTGGCGGCGGTGGGTGCATGTCAGGCATCATAATCGTTTGGAAACTATCAAAAAGGAAACTGTCAGAGCCAGGGGTCAACCCAGAAAATTCCCACCGTACAACACGCCCTTGCAGAGGTAAAAGATACAATTTTAAATTCAAGCAGGGCGAAGGTTACGATTTGTACACGGTTGGCTGGGTGAATTTGGGGTGACTTTATCAATTGCCGAGACGGTGGTAACTTTTCCAGAAATTAACACCGTTGCAAAGGCGGAGATGGATGTTTTAGGACTGAGGCAGAGGCGAAATTTATAGGTTGACCATAACGCTTCCTTTATACGTTTTTACCGATCCTAAAAATCAACGCTCAACCACTCTGCCAGGAAAAGGGATATTAGGAGCGCATGCATGAAGATTCTCCAGGCAGCTGTCGGCATGGAAAATTTATTGGAATAAAATCTTCAGAGTATCGTAGATTAATTCATAGACAGTAACAAGGTGAGTTTGTATGTGCACAAATATTTTGCGAGTGATGCAAATTAGCCATTTTCCATTCAATTGCGTTCAATCATCTATTAGTAAATATATGCCTTCCGTAGATCGAAAGGACTGGCAACTCCATAGTAAAGTTCGATGTTGGCTGTGATTTTTATAATGTATATGATAGTGAATGGAAGTGGTAGAGTACGGAACTAAGCATCAATAAAAAATGAAATCCATACGCAGAAACTAGAACTGGTGAGGGAAAAGCAGAAACACTATAAGGAAAACGGTGGTCGATATGTTTTGTTTGGAGGGAGTTGAGTATCGAGGACCCACTGGGGTCCTTGCTCGTTCACACAAACAACCATATGCATCCTTTGGAGCTTTCCATGGCTCATTCAATAGCATTTAAAACGCTACGTGAGATCCCTATTCCCACCAGAACCAACGACTCAAATTTTGGAACTTTAGGTATGGATGGAATGGAATGGCACTGGTACAATGCAGTTACAGTGGTTAAAAAAATTTCCTCAGTCACAAACGGTCAGAGTAGATTCGCCGAGGTTTAGGCGCTAAACCTGAGCTAGGATTGTGTAAGACAAAAACCAGGGAAGAGTTAAAAATGGGGGGTGGAGACGCAAGGCCAACCATGCTAGGGTTTACCGTAAATTCACATATTAAAGTTTTTACCACCATGAAAAAGAAATACCCCAAATTCGTCGGCGTAAGTAAAATAAGAGAGAAAAAAAAAAAATTAATCCCACAAAATCAACACCGACTGGAGTTAAATTATACTTCCATCCAGATTCCCAATACACAAGCAGATCTAAACCGTAAATCCTAATTTAATCTACTCTACTTACTCAAGAGCGTACCTTTGCCTGATCGCCGAATTCGAAAGATGTCCACGCTCTCCGTGCCGCTCCTGCTTGCCGACCGTTGAGACCTCACCGGTACCTCCCAACCAATCGCTAGGGGTACTCTGCTTCCCCCTTAGCCCCCTGAGCCGCAAAGGGGCCACACACAATCCATATGGTCCGTTTAGCTTCCCAGCTCGCCTCGCAAGGCCGAGCTACCACTCCTATCCAAGCTGGAAAATCCCAACTCTCCACAAGTAATCAGTCAAGTCACAATTCCGGCAGCGTAACGTTACTCTATCAGCCGATCCCTTTCTTCCTCATCTTCCCTTTATTTTATACAGTTTTTCCCACCTCCAAGTTTCCCTAAATCACATTTTAATTAAGTTTTAATAAAAAAAATACTAAATGATCTCCTTCGCACAAGTGTCGTCCATCCCCCTCTTTCCTCAAGTAATTATCTTCTTTAATTTGTTAATTTACTCATTTCCCTCACCCACCTAGAGTTGCCCCTAAATTCACTCCTAGGTGTTCCTAGATTCCCTTACAGGTTTAATTGCTTTCCCTAAAATGAAGTTGCTAATTTTAGTTCATTTTAGAAGGTTCTTAATTGCAGATTCCTTACTATGTTGACCTTGCTTTTTACCATAAGTTCCCATCTTTCCTTTATTATGTTTCCTCCATTTACTTAGTTTCCCAATTCTTATTATTCCCTTCTTTCCCCTTTTTATTAGACCCAAAATGGCAGTTGCGTTATTAAATCTTTCCCATTTATTATTTATTTAATATCTTTTGTACTTTTACAAGTTAGGAAATAATTTCTTCTTTGCAAATTTTTAAAACCATTAGTTTTAATTAAATTCTTACTCTCTTCATTTACCCCAAGAATTTTATGAAGACCTAACTATTACTTAAGTGGGTTTTTGTTTAAATTTTTATTTTTATTCTAGGGTCTTTTTCTTAAGGTTAGACTAAATTTTTACCTTAGAAAAGTTTTAGACTTAGGACTTAGATTCTGAACTGGACGACACTTGGTTAGGGAATTTGTTTAAGGATTTCTTAAGGTGTTAATGTCTTAGGGCCATCTAGGTTTGTTTCTTCATCATCATCAACGCGACGTGCCCTTCAAGACGCACTACATGTTCCAAGGGTGCCACTCGCCTCATTCGTTTCTTTTGCGTGACGTGCCCTTCAGGATGCACCACGTGCTCCAAGGCTGCCACTCACTTCATTCATTTCTTTTGCACGACGTGCCCTTCAGGATGAACCACGTGCTCCAAGGGTGCCACTCACTTCTTGTGGTTCTTTTGCGCGACGTGCCCTTTAGGATGCACCACGTGCTCCAAGGCTGCCACTCGCCAACTTGACTGATTGGTAGACATCTATAACCCCTGGAGTCAACACTCCGCCAGGTGAACTTGTGGGAGACTAAGGGCTCTGAGGAATAAGGCCCCCGCCTTATTGCACGCACCTTAGACTCATCGTGAGCGACTCTCGCAGTCTTCCCTCACGGCATCGTGGATCCTCTCGAACTAGGTAATCATTAACCTACAGTTCGAGCCATGGTAGGAGTGCTAGTAGGCTGTGGAAGGGCTGTTGTCCACCTCTCTCCCTCAACCTCTCTGGAAATCGTGTGTGACCCCCTTACTCCATATGTGAGTCTGGTCGACAAGCTATCGTCAGCCTGCATCATCAACAATCATGTCAGAACATGTCAACATCATGTCATCAAATCAATAAAATATCACAGTAAATAAATCAACCCAAATAGCACACTCCCTGACTTAATCCGGAGTCCAAGGGGTTCCACCGATGCCTCTGCATCCTCAAGGTCCCAAAACCCTGCACACTCAGTAAAACAGAGTCAATAACACCTGTCTATGTCAAGGCAGTAAAACATCATGTCATCTATCATAACGCATCATAATCAAGGATAAATGTTTTAACATCATAAAAGTCCAGATCACTTGCGAGCAAGTGTCCTCAAAGAATAAGTTTTCTCAGTGTGCCAGAGCGGGATGTTGCAGGACCATAAAATTTGGGCGCCAGTTTCTGACAATGGTCATCCTTGAGGGAATTTTTCTTGTAGGGTTGCAGTCGAAGAAACACCTGATCTCCTTCTGCAAATTGACCTTCAGAGTGACCTTGATCTACTTGTTTCTTCATGCGATTATGGGCCATGGCCAAATTCTCTTTGAGGGTATGAAGAATAGCCTCTCAAACTGTAATCATTTGGTCAACCTCCTGGACCTTCAAGACACTTGGAAAATATGAGAGAAATGAAGGTGGATTTTGTCCATATACCACTTCAAAAGGATTCATGCAGGTAGTTGTATGGTACAAAGTTTGGTACCACCATTCAGCTAATGGTAACCATTGAGCCCACTGATTTTTCCTTTTCGATGCAAAACACCTCAAATATGTTTCCAAAAACTTGTTGACAATTTCAGTTTGACCATCAGCATGGGGGTGATAAGTTGTGATGAGATGCAATTGGGTGCCTTGTAGCTTGAACATTTCT
Organism: Picea engelmannii; assembly: GCA_009831015.1. NCBI lineage: Eukaryota > Viridiplantae > Streptophyta > Pinopsida > Pinales > Pinaceae > Picea > Picea engelmannii. The sequence continues at coordinate 379,715 of ML790859.1, forward strand.
TTCCAAAAATTGTTGGTGAAAGTTGGGTCACGATTAGAGACAATATAATGTGGCATGCCATGAAGCTTGAAGACCTGATCCATGAAAATTTGAGTGACAGTGGATGCTGTAAATGGGTGTTGAAGAGAATAGAAATGAGCATACTTGGAAAGACAATCAACTACCACCATGATGAATGATTTATTGCCCAATTTAGGTAAGCCTATGGTAAAATCCATAGAGATATCCCACCAAATAGCAGGTGGAATCAAAAGTAGTTTTAGTGTTCCAGGAGATTTGACTGTTTCTCCCTTGTTCTGTTGACACACATCACATTCAACCACAAAATTATGAACATCATGTTTCGTACCATCCCAGAAAAAAGAACATTCGACCCTGTCATAGGTTTTGGTAAACCCGGAGTGCCCAACTGTGGGTGTAGCATGAAGCTCAGAAAGTACCATGGATTTAATTTTTGGTTTTTTACTTAAATAAAAACGTCCTTTCTATCGAAGCTCATCATTGAACCAAGAGTACCATGGGGAAACTGGAGAATTGGACTGCAACTTTTGTATCAGATGTGAAATTTTGGGATAGTGTAGCCATTCCTGACGAACAACTTGGAGACAATCTGGTACAAATAAGGAGAGAGAGAAAAGGGACCCTTCATCTTCATATTTTCTGGAAAGTGCATCAACAACCACATTGTCTTTTCCTTTCTTGTAAATGATCTCATAATCATATCCAAAGATCTTAGTCACCCATTTTTGTTGCTTTGGGGAGGAAAGATGTTGTTCTAGAAAATACTTGAGACTTTGATGATCTGTCTTAATTTGGAATCATTTCTCCAATATATAAGAGCACCAAAGATCCACATCATGCAAAATATCCAACATTTCCTTTTCATAGATTGATTTCCAAAATTACGCTTGGACAATTGTTTACTGTTAAATTCCAAAGGACACCACCAATTCCTTTCCCGGAAGCATCACATTCCAAGACAAAGGTCTTTGTGAAATTACGAAGGGGCGGGATTGGAGTGGTGCACATGGCCATATTCAAGGTTTGAAAAGCTTGAGCAACTGCTGGAGTCCAAGTGAAATAATTCTTTTTAAGGAGTGCAGTGAGAGGTGTCGCAACCTTTCCATAATTTTTAACAAACTTGCGATAATAACTTGTTGAACCCAAAAATCCATGCAATCTCTTGAGAGTCTTTGGGTGAGGCCAATCTTGTAGAGATTCAATATTATTAGGATACACCCTGACACCGGACTTGGAAACAAGATGACCAAAGTACTTGACTTCTGAGGCACCAAAAGAACATTTAGATTGTTTGAGGAAATGTTGGTGCTGAGAGAGTAGATGGAGAACTCGATCCACATGAGAAAGATGGGTAGTCCAAGTTTTACTATATATGAGAATATCATCAAAGAAAACTAAGACAAAATGATGGAGAAAAGGACGGAAGACATGATTCATGAGGCTTTGGAAAGTGGAGGGATCATTAAAAAAGCCAAAGGGCATGACCAAAAACTCATAGTGGCCCTCATGAGTTCTAAATGAAGTCTTAGGAATGTTTGCCTCTTTCATACAGATCTGGTGGTAGCCAGAACAAAGATCAAGTTTAGTAAAGAACTGGGCACCACTCAATTCATCCAAGAGTTCATCAATGATAGGAATGGGAAATTTGTCTTTAATGGTGAGTTTTTTTAGGGCACGGAAGTCAGGAAACATGTTCCAATAAAATTCTTTCTTAAGGACCATGACCATAGGTGAAGAGTAGGGGCTCGTACTAGGGTGGATAACACTTGTGTTGAGCAGGTCTTCAACAATTTTCTCAATTTCATTTTTTTGGGAAAAGGGGTGATGATAGGGATGGATATTGGGAGGAAGGCTTCCTGGGACAAGGGGATTGGAATGATCATGAACACCACGGGAAGGAGGAAGTCCCTGGGGAGTGGAAAAAACCACTTGATGTTTAGAGAGGATGTATTGGAGGTCCTGCGACACAATAGGTGTATCAGTTTCTTGTATGGCATGGAGTTGGGAAATAATTCCAGAATGGCCTTTTTTGAGTATATTTTCCATGCGATGGGAACTAATGATCTCTGGGTGTTGGCACAAGGGAAGACCCAGGGTTCATCTCCAAGAGCGCACCGATAAGCCCTAACTACTAGCCCTTTCAATAACACCTACAAAGCAAATGCAGTCTCACCCGAAGCAGTTATGAGGGGGTTGCAGGACAGGGATGTCTACAACCAAGGGGAATATCAAGTGGATCTAACACAGGAACAAAACAACATTCATATATCACTTATCAGCTCAGATATATTCTGCACATCTACTTATCATATATAAAACAATAATACAATCATAGTATATCAATGACAGAGATAAAATACCAATCACACACAACACAAGATGTATGTGGTTCACCCTCTCTCTAGGGCTATGTCCAGAGAACTTTTCTTTATAATATATTAAGACGAAGCATATAGTTCTTGTCTGCGCTCTTAGCTAGAAGATCTCTTCTCTTCTCCTTTTCCTTCTCTCCCCTCCTTGTGCACCTACCTGCAGGGTTGATCTTCGCATCCAACTGAATATCTTACAATACCAGAAGGCTCTCACACTTAGCACTTCTCTCTCACACAACAATAATATCTCACAACAATACCACTAAATCGACAACAATATCGTACCAACCCAAAACTAGGCCCTCAGGACCTTTATTTATACATTGCAATCATTGCACCGACATCCTTAGGCCGAAACCTAGGTGTCTAAAACCCTAGGTCAACTTGACTCGCATTTTTCGGGCTTCACCAACCTGTCTTTCCTTTCTTCTCGCGTGGTGCTCCAAAGCATCCAATGGCGGATTTTTCCACTTGTTGACTTATCCACTATCCTTCTTCCTTTTTTATCTATCATTCTTGATCTCCTCATCCAACGACTTGCTTTCTCGGACTTCGCTCCATCTTTTCTTCTCTTTTCTCACTTCGACCAAATAACAGTCACTGCGTCTTGCACAAAGTTCGCATTTTTCCTTTTCTTCCTTGATATTCGCTTACTTCCCTAAACAAGGGCCAACAGGCCCCCAACACTCACATGTGACTCGTCCCAAGGTACTTTATATCTGATCCTTATGTTTTACTTCGACTTTTGATTGTGCAGTGCAACCTCTGATTTCTTCTGTATGGCTCATTTTCCTCCTTTGTGCAGACTATCTTTTATGTGTCTGGTACCCAGTTTCAACTACACCTGGTACCCATTTTCAACTACACCTAGTACCTAGACCCTTTTCTCCATGCTTTTACTGAGAGTTGCGAGGCAGTTGGTTTTCATGATACAACTTCAGCCGACTCCCATTCACTAATTCTTCCTTCCACTCCCCATCCAGAGTCTTCAATTGGGAAGCTCCTCCCTTTGTAACATAGGTGATATTGTATGGACCTCGCCAATGCGTTATGAACTTCCTCGGATGTTTAATGAACTTACTGTCATATATCAGAACTAGATCACCTTGTTTAAATGTCTTCTTCTTGATGTGCCCATCATGGTAGGCCTTCTCTCTTTCCTTCTATACGTGTTGATGGAATATTGCAACAAATCTGTCTTCCTCCAATTCAACCAACTGTGCAAGCCTCTCTTGAACAGTGCCAGGGTCATCCATATCTATAAAGACAACAATTCTCAGGCTTGGTACCAAATATTTCATTGGAACAACAACTTCGAGACCATACACCAACTTGAAGGGGGTCTGCATTGTTAGTTTCTTGTAAGTGGTCCTATAGGCCCATAATACTGTTGGTACTCTTAAATCCCAATAATCCCTGTTCACACTACAAATATTCATCAGCGTTGTCTCCAAGATCTTATTGAATGCTTCAACTGTCCCATTTGCTTGTGGATGGTACGGTGTGCTCTTCTGATGGTGGATTGCAAATTCTTCAGTCAAGGCTTCAACTATCTTATTGATGAAATGTGTGCCTTGATCACTCATAAGGAACTTTGGGCATCCAAACCTGGTTATGATGTCATCAAATATGAAGTGCACAGTTGTAGTTTCACTACAGTCCTCGACTTCTCTTTCTTTGACCCATATGATCAAGTATTTTGTTAATGTAATTATGTACCTTTCTCCTGTACGTTTTCCTGGTGGATTTATAGCTCCAATGAAATCAATGAACCATTTCTCAAATGCTTGTAGGGTCAGTTGTGGGGATAATGGAATTTCATCTCTTCTGTATGGTTTCCCAACTCTTTGGCATATATTGCAAGCTCTGGAATAGTCTTTAGCATCTCTGTGTAAGGTAGGCTACCAAAGGCCAACTCTCAAAACCTTCTGCGCAATTTCTTTTCCTACATAATGTCCTCCTGCGATGCCTTCATGAGCCTCTGCGAGGATCAATGGTCGTTATGCCTCCATAACACATCTTCTTAATATCTCATCAGGTCCTATCTTGTATATATGTCCATCTATAAATGAGAATTCTGCAGCGCGTACTACCAGTTGTTTCTTCTGGGGAATTGTATACTCACTAGGTTCCATTCCTGTTGATAGGAACTGGACTATCTATGCGAAGTGGTCATCGATCTTTCTAATGGACAATAGATATGCATCCGATAATGCATCCTCTAAACTGGTTATCTCTTCACCATGTTCCAACCTTGACAAGTGGTCAGGACCTTTGTTCATTATCCCTGGCTTTACTATGTTCTCAAAATAATATTCTTGAAATAGCAGCATCCATCTACATATCCTTCCCCCCAACATTGGCTTGTTGACTAGGTATTTCAGCATGGAGTGATCAGTAAACATTTTAAAGTGTCCTCCCAACAAGTAGTGGTGGAACTTATGCAATGCATACACCATGGCTAACCCTTCTCGCTCTGTAGTGGTATAATTAATTTCTATTATTGATAGCTTCCTGCTAGCAAAGGCTAACAGGTGGTCAATATCTCCTTCTCCAGGTTGTTCTAACACAACTCCTAAAGCAATGGAAGACGCATTGACATGCACATGAAACTCCTTGGTCCAGTTTGGGAAAAACAGAATAGGCACAGTAACCATTTTCTGTTTTAGTGTGTCGAAGCTCTGTTGACATTCTTCTGTCCAGCTAAATGACAATATTTATTCAACACTTCTCCATGGGTGTTGTAATATGAGCATATCCTTTAATGAATTTCCTTTAGTATCATGTGTGTCCCAATGCAGTGTGCAGTTGCTTAACTAAAGTAGGAGGGGGTAGATCAACTATAATGGCGATCTTGGATGGATCTACCAGAAATCCTTGCTTACATACAATATGACCTAACAAAACTCCAAATGGTGAAAAGAAAATTTATTTCTTCAAGTTCAAGGCAATTTGACACTGCCTGCATTTATCCAACATTAGCCTTAGACATTCAATATGATTTTTCAATAAACTAAAAACAATCCAATCATTAAAATATGCTTCTAGGAATTTATGCAGAAATTCCTTGAATGCTTCGAGCACCACCCTGGAAAACATGGTTGGGGAATTCTTCAATCTGAATGGCATCACTGTATACTAATAGGATCCCCATTCTATTGCAAATGTGGTCTTGTGGTGATCTTCCTTGGCAATCTGGATCTGATGGTATCCTGAAAATACATCTGTAAAAGAATATACTTCCTAGCCTCCCACATTATCTAACACTTCTTCAGTAAATGGTGTACAAAAGGGGTCATGAAAACAAGCATCATTCAGCTTCATGAGATCTACACATATCCTGATCTCTCCTGTTTTCTTCTCTTGCATCACCATAGGGCTTATCCACTTTGACTCTTCGACGGGCTCTATAATTCCAGCTTCCAACATTCTGTCGAGCTCAATTTTCACTTTCTCCTTATATTTAGGGTTTAGTCTTTAAGGTCTCTGTTTGACTGGTCTATCATCTGGCTTCAAAGGAATCCTTATCTCACCCATAGGCCCTTTAATGCCCTTCATATCAGTGAACTTAGTTGGAAACAAGTCCTGATATTTATGCAGTAACTCTGTAATTTTGTCAATGGTAGAAGCATCCCAATAATCTCCAACAGTTGCAAACTTTGTTGTCTACTCTGTTCCAATAATGACTTTCTTAATCTTAATCAACTGTCCAATAAATGGTAGCTCCACTCCTGGTCCTTCCACATCTCTCGAGCCTTCTGTTTCTACGATGTTCACCTTCCTCAGATCATCGTCTTCACCGGCATTGATGTTGTAACAGCCTTGCAGTTTCTGGAGAGGCTCAGTCCATTCATCTTATTCTTGTTCTAAGGGAAGGCTAGATACCTCCTCGAATACTTTCTGTCTCACAATTTGTAATACTTGATCTACTGAAGAATATTGACTTTCAAATAAGAAGGTGGTTACAAAATTCTGAGTCATACCTTTCTAATTTGAAGTGATGAGGTGCAACTCTGCTTGAAGGTACCAGTTTATAGGTGTCATGTCCAGCATGTTGATGAATTTGTCTACCCATTTCTCTTGAGGGATGTTGCTCCAGGATTCCTCACAGCTTCACACATGGTCCTTTGGGCAGCTTCGACCTGTGTATCGAGCTTCACAACCTTCTACTTGTGCTAAGAAGCACATTGTCATCAGGGTACGACACTGTATCCAATATGTAATGTTACTTTTGTGTTCCCCCCACCATCTTTCTAGTGTGGCTTTCAGGGCCTCATCCATTGCCAAAAATCTTTGTTGCATTGGTACACTCTCTTCAAAGTTCAACAAGAAGGTTTGTAAAGGATTCATACCATCAAAGGTGGCTAAGTTACTTATTGTTGTGTCGATCCAACGATCTTCTTTGGTTAATCTAGAACATCTTCTTGTAGCTACTTCATACATCTTTTTCTGCCAGTTATCTAGTGCTTCTTTTGAGTCTGATGAACATGCGCTATAACTTCGCCAGCTTAAGTTTCCATCAACTGTGGGATTAATGTAATCCTGTTGTCTGGCTATTAGCTTGTATATGTTTTCCAGTGCATATGCGTGGTCTTCTTTTCTGATAGGTTTTGTGTATTGTTGACCTTCATCTGGATCTAAAGGTGCGATGATCCTAAGGCTATATTTTTCAAAATTCATATGGCTCTTTTTTAAATCAACCACAATGAAATTATTAAAGGCCCAATCAATTCCTAATAGCGCAGGGTAAGGGCATCTATCGTCAACTATCTCAATTACCTCAAAATATGCAAATGTTCTTACTCCATCAATGTCCATAGGGACATGTTCTAATCTTCCAAATGGATTTACAGCTTGTTGGTTGGCCATCCTAAGCCTGATAGGGGAATAGATCCATTTTGGTTTTCCCATCAGCTCCCAGGTTTTCTTCGTCATGACATTGACCTTCAACCCTAAGTCGAGGACTACATAGTCTATCTCATACTCTCCTATTTGAGCATTCAAATGTAATTCCTTATTTGTCATTCTCTTCTTACTGATTTGGTGTACTTCCCTATTCATTAAGGGTTCTATCCTTCCTAGCTCATATTGTCTGATTAAACTTTGTAACTCTTGTGCAACGCTTTCGTCTTGAACCAAAATAATACAAGTATACAAAAATTCCATGAGCTTGCTTACCTCTTTTCCTTCTTTTGGCGAAGCAAACTCATTAAATTCCATAGGCATTCCATATTCTCTCACTTTTGGTCTTGTCTTTGATGAAAAACCTTGAGGTCCTCTGAATTCGCTTCTTTCTTCCTCAAACGTTTGTCTTTCTTTATTTGCATCGAACATTTGTGTCTTCTCAGTAGCCTTCCTGATTCCTGAATCTTCTGTAGTTTTCTCTTGGATCATTCTGTCATCTCCTATAACAATGCCTCCTTTGGTTATAACAACCACTCTAGGGTATTCTCTGTGAGGTTTAGCATATATCAGTTGTACCTGGGGGTTCTGCTGAGGTCCATGTCTTTCCTTAAGCTTAGCTAGTAGCACAGGAAAATCTTCTATAACATGGTCAAATGAGTTGCACTAGCTGCAAGTGGTACAAGGGTTCTGACAATCCCTTGTGAGGTGTCCTAGTTGTGTGCAGTTATAACCGATGATCTTTCCACAGCCTCGACCCATTCCTCCTCCTCCTCCTCTTCCTCTGAATCCATCGCAAGGATTGAAGTTTCCTCTCCCAGGAGATTTATACTGCATAGTGTTTCCTTCTTGTGGTACTTCGCCTTGAATCTTATATATGTCTCTTGACCTTTCATGCATGAGATTGTAAGCCCTACAATCCCTATCATCATGTCCCATGGAATTGCAGAACATGCAATACAAATTTGTAGGTGTCTGAACATACTTTTTCATGTAGTATCACTCACCAGAGTGATGTTTGTTTCTGCATACCTCGCACCAAGGTAAGGTGACTTGCTTAAAAGGGCTCAGAGCTCCAGAAGCCAAGTATTCATTGAATAGGGGACATTGTTCCTTGTCATGGCCTTCTGATCTACATCTAACACACCAGATGTCTTCTCTCTTATCTTTTCCCTTATCTTTCTTCATATATTCGACCTGCAAAGACAAACTAGTTAGTTGACTCAAGATCTGGCTCATACATGAGCTGGATTCTCCCATAGGGGTTGATTCTAGCTTCATGGAAATCTCCAGCGCCTCAGACTATGAAGCAATCTTCTGTTGCATCAGAGGAACTTTGATGTGTGGTAAGAGGGAAGCAATGAACCATTATCTGTTCTATTCATCTGGGATCTGAAAAGTCAATCGGCATGTTAAGGTTTTGAATCTCTGATCGAACTCCCAAACAGGTTCGACCACCTTCTGCTTGATCTCTTTTAGCTCTGTAATACATTGAGACTCTGACTTTGGTTTCTTGAATTCTGCAATCAGCGCATTCTTAATCTGATTCAGTGGCTTAGGTTGTGCAAGTCCCTGAACAAGATTCATGTACCATCTTAGTGCGCAATCCCTCAGAGTGGTACTAAACTGGGTTCTTTTGACAGCTTCATCGGTGACATTTTTAATGTTCCATACAGATTCACATAGGAACCAATGTTGATCAGGATATTCAGATCCATCTCCCCTAAAAATAGGAAGCCTCATCTCATCTACCATAGATCTTCCTAGAGTTCTTGACTGAATGTGTGGTGGACTACTATTGATAGTGCTCTGGACACTCTGGTGACTAGGATTACTCTAGTTTCTTAATACTATTGAATCAACAAGAGGGATAACAGTACTTACTTCGATGGTTTGTGTAGTTTCTGAGGTTTCAGGTTCTTCCCAACGAAGCTCTGTGGCTTTCCCTTCCTCTGTCCTGGTAGGTTCTAAATTCTCTTTGTCCATCAGATCTGCCTCTTCTCCACTATAGAAACCCTCCTCCCCATAGTTCTTCTTGAACAGGTTCGCAAGGTGAACTTCTCTAAACACTCTCCCACTGTGCATATGTCCAGCTTCTGTGTCATTGTCGCTGTTCGAATTCTTGAACATTATCCTTCCTAGATCTGACCAATCTACTATATCTTCAAGATGTTCGTCTAATGCAATAACATCTTGAGTCTCAACGTCAGGAATTGTAAAAATTTTCCTCTAGGTCCCTTAAAGAAATATCTCTCAGCTTGGTTGTATGACTCTACTCTGTCAACAACAAACTCTGTGATGTACCCTCCAATGGTGCTATCAAACTAGTGATCTTCTCGTGATAGAATGTTATCAAATCTCTTGACCTTCTTGATCAACTCCGACGTCCAAACCACAGGAGGTCTAGATCAAATCTTGAACTGGGTATCTGTTAATCTAGCTATCCACTCGTATACCTCCCGATGGATTCCCCTAAATAAAATTTCATGTATATCAGTGAAGATATATTTCTCCAACCAATCCTCTGAACTAAGATTAGGGTTCTTGTTCTGGGCTTCAGCGAAGTCCTTTTCTTGATCTTCTATCCACTTTTGAATCTTTTTCTTTGATGGGGACCACCTTGACATTCCCTCAAGAAGATTCCTCTCCCGGCAACGGAACCATTTGTTGGCACAGGGGCAAACCCAAGGTTCAGCTCCAAGAGCTTACCAACAAGCCCTAACTACTAGCCCTTTCGGAAACATCTGTGAAGTAGATGCAGTCTCACCTGAAGTAGTTATGAGGTGGTTACAGGACTGGGATGTCTACAACCAAGGGGAATATCAAGTGGATCTAACACAGGAACATCACAGCATTCATATATCACTTATCAACTTAAATCTATTCTGCACATCTACTTATCATATCTAAAATAGTAATACAATCAAAGTATATCAATGACAGAGATAAAATACCAATCACACACAACACAAGATGCACATGGTTCACTCTCTCTATAGGGATACATCCACAAAACTGTGTTTTATAATATATTAATACAAAGTATACAGTTCTTGTATGCGCTCTTAGCTAGCAGATCTCTTCTATTATCCTTTTCCTTCTCTCCTCTCCCTGCGCACCCAGCTGCAGGCTTGATCTTCGCACCCAGCTGAAGATCTTACAATACCATAAGGCTCTCACACTTAGCACTTCTCTCTCACACAATAGTAATCTCTCACAACAATACCACTAAATCGACAACAATATCGTACCAACCCAAAACTAGGCCCTCATGACCTTTATTTATAAATTATAATCACTTCACTAACATCCTTAGGCCAAAACCTAGGTGTCTAAAACCCTAGGTCAACTCGACCCGCATTTTTTGGGCTTCGCCAACCTATCTTTCCTTTCTTCTCATGTTGTTCTCCAAATCATCCAATGGTGGATTTTTTCGCTTGTTGACTTGTCCATGATCCTTCTTCTTTGCTTATTTGTCGTTATTGGTCTCCTCATCCAACGAATTTCTTTCTCGGACTTCACTCCATCTTTTCTTCTCTTTTGCTCACTTTGACCAAATAACAGTCACTGTGTCTTGCGCGAAGTTCTCATTTTTCCTTTTCTTTCTTGATCTTAGCTTGCTTCCCTAAACAAGGGACAACACTGGGGAACCGATCGTGATGCCGTGGAACTTATATTTTTGGCCCTCCTCGTCGAATCGCATGGTTAATTCCTTAAAATCCATGAGAATGGGACCCAAAGTCATTAGTCATTCTACACCCAACACAATGCCACAACCACCCATGTCAATAGAAAACATATGAGATTTCAGGTGGTATTCACCAATTTGGAGATGCACATTTTCACAACGTCCTCCACATTTCATGGACCACCATTGGCAATCATGATTTGAAAATCATTGACTGCATGGATATAACAATTATTTTCTTGGGAAATGCGATGATGAATAAAATTATGGGTTCTTCCACTATCAACAAGAATGATGACCTTCCTATGCTTGATGTAACCAATTAGCTTGAGGGTTTGCGGAGTAGAGAAGCGAGTGAGAGAATTTAGGGAAATGACTGGTTCTACTTCGGGAGGGTCTGATGGAAGGGTTATGTCAGGGTTCAGGTGACACTGACACAAGGGGAGTCTCAGCATCCTCTTCCAAAACATCCTCTGAGATGGGCATAAAAATATTTGGTTCCTTACACTTGTGTCCCGAAAAATATTTTTCATCACAATTATAACAAAGGCCTTTGAGTTGTCGTTCATCCATTTCAGCCCTGGTCAATTTCTGGATCTTTAGTGGAGTAGAAGGAGTGGGATTTATTGGTTCAGTGCGAGGAATAATGAGGGTTTTTGGTTTTGAGAAGAGACAAACTATTGTTCTTCCTTATATATTTTAGTAGCGTCCACTCAACTCTGAGGCCGAGCCATGAGGACATGAGCATGAATCTCATCCTTGAGGCCAGTGATAAAACATTCCTGGAAAAAGGCATCAAACATGCCCTCTATATGAAAATCTAATCGCTCAAAAGCAGCTATAAATTCTTCCACTGTGCTAGATTGTTTCAACTTTTTCAAATGGCCTAAATGGTTGGTGTCAGTGTCAAAGCATTCATAAATCTCTTCCACAAAGTGTGTCCAAGCCACATACCCTTGGTGGGCATTTTTCTCCATTGCCACCATTGTCAACGTTCTTGATCTAGATGGAGAACACCATACCAGAGTTTGGACAACTCATTCGTAATTCCATACAAAGAGAAATAATGTTCCATTTGAGTTACCCAACCAGTGTGATCTGATCCATCAAATTTGGTCACATCCACACATAGAAGGCATAGGTCACGCTGAAAGTGATGGGGCTGAAAATTATGGGAATGAGAGGAAGTTTCACCTTCGGTATGAAAAGGTGGGTCAGATAAGGGAGTATATGCATGGATATGCAGCTTGGCATAGATCTTCGTAGTGACAGATTCAAGATGGGTAGTAATGTCTTGTTTGAGGTCTTGTTTGAGTTCCACAATGGAGGTGACGATGGAGGAATGCATCTTTTGATTGATGGTGGAAATATTTGCACTGATTTGTTGAACTTCTTGTTGGCTTTCTGTGAAATTAGAGTGCAAGGTAGTGAAGTGAGCTTCCAAGTCTTGGCTATGGGTATGGGCCATGATGATGAGGGAACACCAAAAGGGGCGGGTGAGACTACACATAAAATAGGTTATGGGTGAAGTGTATCAAAACGATCAAGGCGACGAGTTGAATCCAATGGGGTAAATCCCAAATAAGGGTGTTGGAAGGGGGTTGGGTCCACAAGAAAAAATAATTTGCTGAAAAATGATAGGTATGAATGTGATAAGGGAGAAGAGAGAAATCCAATGGGATAGGTCTCAAATAATGGGATTTTTTTTTTAACTTATGCAGAGTTATACTCTGATATGAAGAAGATTGTAGTGATGAAAATACCAAATGCTTAACAGGAAGAAATGTGTAGTAATTTCGCAACTCGAATGCAGGAGACACAGTTGCGTCGCAATAGATCTTGTCTCTTTTGTTTTTGTTTCCATCCCAAGGGTTCTATATACAAGGGTTTTCCTTGTGCTATATCTCTTTGATATACATGGGAGGTCCAACACTAGTACTCATCCCAATATCTTAGGGCACCAACTAAGGAGGCTAGACCATGCCTTTAGCCATACTACCTGACTACCCAAGTACTAGAGAGTATCTTCCCGAGTGTTGTTCTCAGTGGCACTATAACAGTCAGACGACTGATCGATTTATCTATGGAGGGATTTAGGAGATCTAGGTTGATCTGTATATAGGTGTCGTCTGATGCACTACCACTAAAAGGGGTACCAATAGGGGTTACAAGGGTGGCCAACAAATGTGTGCTTAAGTACCACTTTTATTTCCAACGTGTATGAATCCCTGACCATGGGTTTATGCGTGTAATGATAGATATTTGTAGCTTAAAGACATTGGACTACGTTTCTACTCTGGAAAAAAATTAACCCACAATTTTCTGCCAAGGAAGGTGCTCTGACACCACTTATAATATTCCAGATATAAAAAAGTATGCAGAAAAAAAAGAGCTAAAAATGGCATATGGACAACAATATAAACAGAACAACACCACAATAATACCAAAATGATACCAGAATAATACCAAAAAGATAACTTTGATTACTAAGAACAATGTTCACTTTTCTCTTTGAGGGGGAAACCTCCAACAGAGCAGATCTCTATTACAATAATATCAAAGACAAAAGTTCTCATACCCTTGACTCCTATTTATACTAAATATGTCTATCAAAAGAACCATCTAGAGGAAGATCCTTCTAGAAGCGGAAGCTTCTATTAGGTATTCTTACATTGGACTTATTCTTCCTTATTGCTAGGCCTTATTAATATTGACCTTTATTACATGGAAATATATTATTCTACCTATGTGAGGGGTTAGGTCCCTAACACTTGGTGAAGAGCCTCTCATGTACAACAAAAGCGTAGTGAAAACTTCCTATGACAGAGGAAGTATATTGAAATGGTTCTTTAGAAGTCCAGGATGATGGATTGCAAATCCATGGAAAAATCCCATGACGACAGATCTGAAGAAGTTGAGATACACTGATCCAGTAGACCCATCTCTGTATCGACAATTAATTGGCTCATTATTGTATTTGGAGAATAATCATGCAGATATTTGCCTTGTGGGAAGCTTGAGTTATGATATACAACTGCATGGATTTATCGATTCAGATTGGGCAGGGAGTGCATATGACAGAAGAACTGCTACTTGGATATGTTTCAGTTTGAGCTTTGCCACGATGTCATGGGATAGCATGAAACAAGAATTCTTTTGCACTCAGCACTGCAGAAGCAGAGTATATTGCAGCTTGTGATGCTTGTACGAAAGCAGTGTGGCTCTGTAATTCAATTTCTAGACTGTTTGATCAAGTGTTGAATTTGACTATGATATATTGTGACGATTAGAGCTATGTGAAGATTTCAAAGAACCCGATGTTCCATGAAAGGTAGAAGCACTTTGAGATCAAGCATTATATTCTCCATGATAAATTCCAGAGGGGAGAAGTGGTTCTCTAGTATATCTCCATAGATGAGAAGATCACAAATATTTTGGTAAAGCCTCTGTCCAAGATGAAAAGTTTGCGTACTTAAGGGACAAGTTGGGGATCATGGAGACGAATTCCATATTGAAAAAGGAAGTGATTACTATAGGTTGGGAGGCAGCATTGATATGTTATTTATTTATGGACATTCATTTTCCAGTTCGGAAAATGGTCTAGGTTGGGAAGTTCCTTTCATGTCCGAAAGTGGTTCGATATTTCTGATGGACAATCATTTTCCAGTTCAGAAAATGGTCCATATCAAACAGTCATTTTCGTAATAAAAATGGTCTGATAGATTGTTGATGTACCATAGATAGTGATTCCCCTTGTGTCTAGTGTGGGGGAATGGTCTAGGAAAATCATTCTTCTTGGAATTCACTCTGATTAGTGGTAAAGTAGAATGGTCTACCTCACTGGGTAGTCATTCTTTCGAAGTTCACAATTGTGAGGAGTTTCGAAGAATGGTCTAGTTTGGAGGTTGGTGCAGGACAATCATTTCCATAAAAAATGATTCGTACAATCATTCCCTAGGGAATACTCATTCTCTTTGGGTTGTACTGCGGTTAGTTCCAGAGGAATGGCCTAGTTAGGTGAATGTTCTAGGTTTAACAATCAAGGACAAGAATTACTTAGGGAACTATGATTAGTGCCGAAGGAATGGCCTAGTTAGGTGAATGGTCCAGGCTTAGAAATCATAGAAAATTATTCTTCTATACTTGAAAAGAATAGTCTAGATAGCCAATGACTAATGTTTTTCTTTCTGAGGGCAGATGCTCTTTCAGATTTCACAGATGTGAGTGGAAGAATGGACCAGATGATTCAGTTTGTATCATGATATTGTTTATGCAGGTTGATATTAGATGATATGTTTATTGTGGAGACTGTATGTCTCTGGATAGTAGTTGTATGCTACTGTGGTGGATGTAATCCACTGGTAGTGACTGTGTATCACTGGTTAGTAGTCGTGTTTTACTAGGAGTGGTTGTGTACCACTGGATAGTAGTTGTATACTACTATGGATAGACACAATTGTGTTCTATTGGATGTCATTATAGCAACAATATGCTAATATGTAAGTGCCATGGAGACTACCACTAGTATTGGAGTTGATTTCCATCTAGATGGATAGTCAATGTGATGGTGGACAAACATTCTCCAGGTGGAGAATGGTCCAGACAGAACAAATTGTTGGTGGACATGAATTCTCTCTGTGGAGAATGGTCTAGGTTGACAATTTGTTTATGTATCATGGACTGGTATTTTCCTAAGGCACATATTATGGCCCAATTAGAAAATTGGTCCATGATAGTCATTATTCTAGGACATATTTTTGGATTAGAAGAATGGTCCTTGTAACCCATGACGTGGTTTTCAGCATCTAAGAGGACTGGCATTCTTCTAGTACATAGGTCCATATTAGAAGAATGATCCTTGTAGCCTATTGTGGGGCTTTCATCATATGTTGGTACAATCATTCTTCTAGGACGTATGTTCAGATTAGAAGAATGGTCCTTGTATCACTCTATGTAGTGAGTGACTTATTCAACATCATGCCCGATTAATCAAGTGGAGTATGGCTTCGAGAGATGATGCATTTTATGCTATTAGATGATATTGATAGTGGTGATGTTGCTCGTGAGTTGATCTACGTTATCATGAGATATCTTGTGCGGTTGTGATGACGTTGCAGGTTGAATGGTATATTTTTTCTCAATACCATTTCCTTTAATACCTCCCTAGATAGGAGGGAGTTTTCATATTACGGTAACTACGGGAGGTATTAACCTCTACGTGTAACATTTGACGAGACTAGAATATTCTGGGAAGTAAGAGAAACCATAAACAAATGTGTATAAACCCTAGAAGACATGTTTTTTTTTTTGACAAAAACGGTTATGTTGCATTAATCGGCATTCTGGCCAGCCAGAATCTGGAATTTACAAATCCGAAGAAGGTTGGTGACCTCTGACAGTGCTTCCAACCTTCTGGTGAATGTCTTGGGAGACCAGTTCCCTTTGCTCCTTGAGCTAATTCAAGAATAAAACAAAAAGTGCGTACATGAGTAAATTCTCACAAACTGTGAGCATAGCAAAAGACAGAAGCAAAGCATTATTCCAATGGGACTGAAGTTTTCCCCTTAATGTAGGGGTCCAGCTTTTTCTGAGATCCTAAAGAAATGTTGGAGGCCACCTCCTTTTCTCTGCATGCTTTGTTGGTCTTTCGCCCTCGGGTAAGGGGCGGAGACGGAACTGAAATGTCTTCAGGTTCTGAAGTTCCCCCAGAGCCGCTAGAGGGGGTTGTAACCCGACCTTCTTGAGCTTCCGGATCTGGAGCCTGAATCTTTCTCACTTCTACAGATTTTGGGGGGGAGGATTCCGGAAGGCTTTCGTCTGACGGAGGATCATCCTTGACTGTTGTTTCTTCTGGTTCTGGGGCTTCGTCTTCCTTTAGCGCATCAAAACTTTTTGTATTTTCTAGAGTTTCCTCTTTTGACTGAGTGGCCTTCGGGGCTTGGTCTAGTGGTTCCTTTCGCTTTGACTGCCTTCGTCAGTTTGCTACGGGCTGAAAGGCGTCTTCTTTGACTGGTCCTGGTTCCTCAGCGACTTTGGGGCAGTTTCTTGCGAAGTGGTCGTAAGCATGGCACCGGAGGCACTTGAAAGGAATTTGCTCATAGTCCAACTCTTGGATATGGCTCCAATCCCCCAGGGAGAGCTTAATGGCTTTCGAAATACCTTTCTCGAGGTTAACCTCAACACAAATGCGGGCGTAGGTATACTAGTCCCCTTTCGGTTCTACTTTGTCCAGGTAACGCCCAAGCTTATTTCCGATGTCCTCCAGAGATTCTATCCCCCAGAGATGCAAGGGTAGATGAGGCAGCCTAACCCATACTGGAGCTGCGGTAATCTCGGCTTCGGGATTGA
>ML790859.1:418811-436913 GCA_009831015.1 Picea engelmannii
TTTTAAGAAATTTATTTTTAAAACTTTAATTAAATGAGATTTTAGGAAAGAAAGGAGGTTCGAAACTCTATAAAACAAAGGGAGGAGAAGGAAGAAGGATCATCTTTTGTTTGCGTAACGTTACACTGCATAAATATCGAATTGACTGATTTATTTGTGGGGAGTTGGGATACCCAGCTAAGAGAGGAGTGGTAGCTCGTCCTTGCGAGGCAAGATGGGAGCTAGACGAAACCTCTAGATAGTGTGTGTGGCCCCTTTGCAGCTCAGGGGGCTAAGGGGGAAGAAGAGTATCCCTAGCATTGGCTGGGAGGTACCAGTGAGGTCTCAACGGTCGGCGAGCGGGAGTTGAACAGAGCGCGGGACGTCATTCGAAGTGGGTGATCAGGCAATGGTACACTCTTTTATTTTGTTGAGTAGAATGCATTAGGACTTATGCTTGGATCTGTATGTTGATTGGTAAATGGATTGGATGTTTAGATTGATACCATACCCTTTTTTTTTCTTAGCCTAGCTGATTGTTTGGTTGATTGACTTCCTTGGCCTTCGTCCCTGCATGGCTTGACAGCCCTGTGGTTGAATGTGACCCATGCGATTTTTTTGCCTTCCGTCCCTAATTCGCCAGTCCTCACCTGAGCAGTCAGCTAGGAGCTTGATCTACAGTCGTCGCCTTAGCGTTAAAAGACCTATGGATCTCAACACCCTGCTTTTCTGTGCGAGGATGGTGAAGCAAAGGACGAACCCACCCATCTACTCTGTGGATGTCCTTGCCGGATTGTTGACGTGCGTCCTTCAGTATAGCCTTGGCGTTTGGATTATCTTGCTTCCTTGTTGTTTATTTTGTGCATCGACTGATAGAACCCCTGTGATCTCGTCGATGAGTTATCCTTAGGGCCCTGACATTCTCTTACTGTTATCAGCATTTTTATATTGGCATTCTGAGATGAAAAATACTTAACTCCGATCTGTGATGGGTTCTTGTTAGATTGACTGGTTGTTTTTATTTACTTCGGCGATTTAATTGTGTGACGGATTAAAAAAATAAATAAATAAATAAATAAAAATTATTAACTCTGCTGTTGTAATTTGGTATTGGATGAAAAAGGAAAATTTATGACTTCAGCATTTGCTAACCATTGTAAAATATGGACCCTGATTTTGTCCTTTTGATGAAGAGCTAACCTTGTGTACCTCTTACTGTTCTCTACAAATTTTTTACATTCTTGACTACTTCTATGCTTTGTTAGATAAATTTACTCTGCGTTGATGTTTTAATGAGAAACTTAACTCTGCATTGGATGCATTGAGGATTAATTTGTCTTGGCATGTTGTGCTTGATGGTTACATCTTAACTCTACGTTTATGATAATGAATAATTTAGCTCTGCCCTCGGAGTTCTGTTGGCCAACGAATATTTTTCTTCTACATTTTAAATGCATTTCTTAAGCAAATTAAAACTGCGCTGCCTACCCTTTCTCTCCCCGCTCCTTAGACCCATATCCTTAACCACACCTCCTTAGAATCGAGATTCTCTTCCTCTTTAATTTTACTTCAATGGCGAATCTTCCTCGGCGAAGGCTTCCATGTTAAAATCCACTTGATTCTTTTAAAAACGACTTACTAGGCATCAACGTTTCTTGGCATATAGTTCCCTTCTGGTGTGACTTGTACAACGATTTCCCCTTTTTTCATTATTACGGAAACGTAGATTCCTTCTGGTGCATGCCCAACTATCCTTCCTTTATTTAATGGTGAACCAATGTTTTCCTATGGTGCATTGGTCACAACACTGTCCATTATTTGATATTTGCGTCTCCTGCAAGTGACCACGAAGTTGCCTTGAAAACGAGGCTGCATTTCCTAATGTTTAACCAGACTTTGGCCTCAAGATAATGACGAGGTGTTCCTGTTAATCACCCCAGACTTGCCTTATTGTGGTCTGTGTTGTGGTCGTTGGGCCACAAGTTTTCCTTAATTTGAATCCTGAGAGTGTGCCAAATGGCTGCCATTTGTTACCCTGGGCAGCATGGCGAAATTATTTCCTTGGTGAAGTCATGATGTCGCCCTTCTGGAGATGGTGTGTTTCCATGAAACTGTCAATTATTACCTTGCGTGTTACCCTACCTGACCACGTCTTAATGGATTTTTAGTGTTGTACAACGCTCCTCCCTTTTTGTTTTAGCAATGACATTTACTATGGTCAGAATTAGTTAATGTTAATTTCAGGTGTGCATTGATTGGTCTGATTTAACCTCCATTTTAAACACTGCCAGCTAGCACTAAATAGTCTATGATAACAGTAAATTTAATAAGGGAGAAGCAAGATAGCAGTAAATCCCAAATCGGCAATTATGGTTATATCCTCCCACCCTTTAAAACTTAGTGAGTAAAACAATTCTACATGACTACCTCATTGCTTATGGAAAATATTTTTAACCCTTACCTATGGATATGTCAGTTGGCACTTAGAGACTTTTACACAATTCTTGACATGTTAAACTTCTTTAATTACTAATATAAAGGAAAATAGCTTAACTTATTTAATTTCTTTTATGAGTGATTTTCCTTTAGTTCCTATTAAGAATATGCCAGGTAGCTATGAAGTCTTTACACCTTATACATTATGATGTGATCTCTTGATGGTAAATTGGATTGTTAAGTTAGCATTTGAGTACTTGTATATAGTTAAATAAGATTGGGATCTTCTTATGGTACCTTGGAATAGGAATTGTAATTTAGTATTGAAGTCTTATATATTGTTAATAGGTGTTGAAATTTTTAATTCTTTTAATGGATGTATAAAAAAGTCTTTACCTCCATCAATAGTTCATTAAGTTTGATCCTTTTATGATTACCTTGTAAAAAAAAAAGGGATATGAAATTGGTATTGAATTCTTAATTTATCCTTTAAGTAAGATAATTCATTTCTTTATGATACTTAGTGAGCTACATAGGAGTTGTACTTATTACATGAGTTGAATCACTGGATAAGTGATGCTTGACTTGATTAAACCTAATCTTAACAAGTTACTAATCATGATTAGAATAGATCTATATCAAATTCAAAAATTGTAGTTATGCTCTTGTGTTTCTTGTTATTCTTCATGTATTATCCTCTTGCTCAATTGTATTTAATATTGCGTACGGATTGTTTAATCATAGTAGATTATTTTATTGCACCTTGAGGATTTGAAGGTTAAGCATAGTCGATAATATAGTCTTGAATTGACGCTTCTGATGGGATTGAGGGGACCTAGATACCTCCTTGTTCCTCAGAATAGTCGCTAGTCCTGAGACCTTAAATGGTCAAGATCGATGGGAACCTGGGCTTGAGACTTGCTTATGTGTCATGGAGGTCCTAACCATTGCAGGGTAGGATGGGCAGGTAGTCATTCTTGTTCTTGTATGGTCGTGATGTTGTGGTTGCGAGATTTGCTTGTGTAGTGTTCATTGTCGTGTTGCATTGTTGAGTGTAATGTCATGTTTACCTTCATACACACACAAAAAAAAAAAGTTTGCACTTGTTAGGAGAGGCTTGATGTCGTGACGAATGGGAGGTTCGTTACATATGGTATCAGAGTGGGTTCAACCCACGACTTGGGATCACTACGGCTTTTGTTGATGTGAATGATTGATTATACTGTTGCTGATCGAGTTGACTTGTGTGCATGCAGGTAATCTTGGTTAGAGGATGCCACAGAGGCAGACGACGAGGTGCTAGGGGAGGAGGCGCAACACCTCCAGTAGCATCCATGCCCGAGGGGTCGAACCCCCAGGGAAACGAGCAGGTTCTCGGGCAGGAGCAGATAGAAGTCGGCAATGTAGTCAGAATGATGAGATCCTTTCAGCGCATGTCTGAGGCACTGATCAGTCATTTGGACAGAGATGAGGCTAGGGTGCTGGAACCCGTTCAGGTTCCACTGCGCGCTCCGGTCAGTACTGGTAGCATTCGCCATGAACTCGAGAAGGTCAAATTTCCCAAGTTCTTTGGTGCCCCGGACGGCACATCCGCCAAGGCATGGTTGGAGAACATGACGATGTGCTTCACACTTTGCGATTATACCTCCAACATGAAGGTCCGCATGGTGGTCTTTCAACTGAAAGGGAGCGCTCTTCTATGGTGGAAGACACTCCTACCGCAGCTGAACATGGCCGTCGAAGACATGTCATGGGAACGGTTCGAGGAACGGTTCCGAGAGAGGTACCTTTCAGAGGAATTCATTGAGCGTCAGCTCAATGAGTTCAATGCCTTATGACAGGGAGGTTGTATGGTGCCTGAGTACGAGGCCCATTTTATGGAGATGCTCTGGTATGCTCTGCACCTTGACACTAAGAAACTTAAGGTCAACAGGTTCATGTTCGGCCTTAATGGCAGCCTACGTGCAAAGGTTAGGATTTTGATGCCTCAAGCCTTGCATGATGTCATCCAGAAGGCCCTCAGAGTAGAGGAGGAGCTTATCAGTGGGGGTCAGACCAGGACTCCAGCGAGACCAGCAGGGTAGGTTTCATCTGGAACACAGTAGCACCAGACACCAGCAAGACATACGTCGGGATTTCATGGCTTCCAAAGGGGATCCACATTCACTACACCCCGGCGACCAACGCCTCAGCAACAGACACCTTATCAAGGACCATAGCATCAGCAACAGCGTCAACCACAGCAGCAGCGGTTTAGGCCTATTCAACAGAACAGACCAGGGTTCCAGGCCAGTGGGTCGTCATCGTCTACTTCGGGTACCAGGACTATTGGGCCGAAGAAGGGGTGTTGGACGTGTGGGAAGCCACACTACCAATGTGATTGCCCAGTGGAGAGGACTAGAGCGTCCGGATCAGTCGGCCCCACTACTGTGGGAGATATGGGCAAGGCCCATCGGATTCATGTAGCGGTAAATAACCACTAGGCAGAGCACCATTCGATTGTGCTCAAGACGACAAGTACTGTTGTTGACAAGACCCTTAGTATTTTGATAGATCCCGGTGCTACCGAGAGTTTCATTTCTGGTGCAGTGCTAAAAAGGATTAAGGTAAATGAATTCGAATAGGAAGAGTTTAGCTTCGTGGAGATGGCTTCGGGAGCCAAACAGAAGGTTGGAGGAAAGGTTACAGGCTATGTCCTTAACCTGGGAGATTTTGTCACAAGGGCCAACCTATACGTCATGATCCTAGGATCTTATGATGTCGTTATTGGTATGGATTGGTTGGAATCGCATGAGGCAATACTCAATTGTAAGACAAAACGGTTGAGCTTGGTCGATGATAAGGGACAGAGACGTGTGATTGTAGGACAGAACCAGGGAGTTTCCCTGAGGTTCATCTCTTCCTTACAGCTATGGAAGAGTATGCGCAAGGGGTGCAATATTTATGCGATCCTTGCGATAAATGGGAAGGGAGTAGCGGAAGGTCTAGAACAACTTCCGGTGGTGAAGGAGTTTGCGGACGTCTTTCCAGAGGAGTTACCTTGGATGCCGCTAGAGAGGGAGTTGGAGTTTACCATAGACCTGAAACCAGGAACTGAACCGATAGCAAGAATGCCTTATCAGATGTCGACCCCGGAGTTACAAGATTTGAAAATGCAACTAAAGGAGTTGCTGGACCTGGGACTGATACGTCCTAGTGTGTCACCGTGGAGTGCACCTGTTATTTTCATACGAAAGAAGGAAGGATCGTGGAGGCTTTGCATTGACTACCGTCAAATGAACAAGGCCACGATCAAGAATCAGTATCCCTTGCCAAGAATTGATGATTTGTTCGATCAAATGAAGGGTGCAACGGTGTTCTCCAAGATCGATTTGTGATCAGGGTATCACTAGTTACGGATCAAGGAGGATGACGTCCCTAAGACCACCTTTAAGACGAGGTTTGGACATTACGAGTTTATTGTTTTACCGTTTGGACTGACAAACTCCCTAGGCGTATTTATGAGTTTGATGAATGGGGTGTTCCGCGAGTACTTGGACAAGTTCGTCCAAGTGTTCATTGACGATATTTTGATTTACTCTCATACAATGGAGGAGCATGACGAGCACTTGCACTTGGTGCTACAGTGTTTGTGAGAGCACAAATTGTATGGGAAGTTTTCAAAATGCTCTCTTTACCAATCGAAGATTCACTACTTAGGGCATGTCATCTCCGGTGAAGGCATCGCCATGGATCCAGCAAAGGTCGAGGCTATTATGGAATGTCCTGCACCGACGAATGTCCCAGAAGTACATAGCTTCATGGTTTTAGCAGGATACTATCGACGGTTCGTCGAGGAATTTTCGAAGATAGAAAGTCTGATCACGGAGTTGCAGAAGAAGAACAAGAAGTTTGTATGGACTGAGAAATGCGTGGAAGCATTTCGGAGGCTCAAGGAATTGTTGACAACCGCACCGATACTAAAGGTCCCTGACATGGATGTGGAATTCTTGGTATGCACTGACGCATCCAAGGAAGGCTTAGGTGATGTCTTGATGCAAGATAGACGAGTGATCGCTTACATTTCGAGGAAACTAAGAAGGCATGAGGAGAACTACGTGACGCATGATTTGGAGTTATTAGCCATCGTATATGCCTTGAAGGTTTGGAGACACTACCCTTTTGGATGAAAATTTGAACTAAAGACTGATCATTGTGGACTACAACACATATTTACGCAAAGTGACCTGAACACGCGACAACAATGTTGGTCGGAATTGCTTAGTGAGTACGATTTCAAGATTACTTACATAAAAGGAACAATGAACAGAGTGGCGGATGCATTGAGTCGGAGACCACGCATCTTTTTGGTGTTGCCTCTTCAAACTAATCTACGTGAAAAGATTCTAACTTTACAGCGTGAAAATTACTGGTACAAAGAGGTCGAGGGTTTTATCGAGAAAAACACAATGATGGTACCACGATTTGAGGGTTTTTCATTGGATAGCGATGGTTTATTGAGGTTTAAAGGTTGGGTTTACGTGCCGCCAAACGACGAGTTGAGGATGTTGATCCTAAGCGAGGCTCATAGAGCAGTATACATGGCTCACCCGGGAGTCATGAAGATGAGGGCAGACCTTAAACCCTTATTCTTCTGGAAGGGAATGAAGGCTGACATAGACAACTATGTGGCCAGATGTCTAGAATGTCAGCAGGTAAAGGTTGAACATAAACACCCAGTAGGATTACTACAACCACATGCTATTCTAGAATCTAAATGGGAGGTTATTTCGATGGATTTTATTGTTGTATTGCCACTGACGGCAAGGAGTCATGACTCGATTTTCATAGTAGTTGACACTTTGAAGAAGAGTGCTCACTTTATTCCTATGCATACAACATATCAGGCACCTGACATAGCTAGATTTTTCATCAGTGAGATTGTGAGGTTGCATGGCATGCCTAAGAATATTATCTCCGATCGAGGATCGGTGTTTGCTGGACGATTTTGGATGATTTTCCAAGAGGCCTTGGGAACCCAACTTAACTTTAGTACTGTGTATCACCCGAAGATTGAGGGGTAGACCAAACAAACGAACCAGGCCTTGGAGGACATGTTGCGCATGTATGTGATGGACCAACAAAAGCATTGGGAGGAATTCTTGCCACTGGTGGAGTTCGCTTACAACAACAGTTACCAAAGCACCATTAAAATGGCACCTTTTGAGTTTCTTTATGGGCGACTGTGTCGGACGCCTTTGAGTTGGGATCGGCTCGAGGATAGGGTCCTGGTGGGACCCGAAGCGATCCAAGAAATGGAAGAGAAAATGCAAACAATAAGACAAAGTATTAAAGAGGCGCAGGATCAACAGAAGAGTTATGTCGATGCACGCCGTGTCGACCATAGTTACGAGGTCGACGATCGAGTCTTCTTGTGGGTTAAACCGCATAAGAGTTCGATCAAGTTTGGGAAGGGAGCTAAACTCTCTCCTAGGTTCGTGGGACCCTTCGAGATTGTGGAGAGAAAGGGTCCCATGGCCTATCGACTAGCCTTGCCTAATTCTTTGAAGTGCATGCACAATGTTTTTCATGTATCTGTTTTGAGACATTATATTAGTGATCCTACACATGTTATTGACATGAGTTCCTTGCAGGTATCAGACGAGGGAGCGCTCATGGATGAGATGGTTTGCATCTTGGATCATAATGTTCGACAGCCACGACGTCGAACGGTGGATCAGGTCAAGGTCCAGTGGGACAATTATAGTCCGCACTCGGCGACCTGGGAGGACGCATATGATATGCGCCAGCAGTTTCCATTTTTGTTTGATAGATAGGCATATGTTACTGTGATACATTTACTTTGGCATTTATACTGTGAAACTTCGATATGAAGTTTAGACCAAGAGGGGGTGTATGTAACATCCCGCTCTAGCGCACTGAGCAAACATGTTCTTTGCGGACACTTGCTCGCAAGTGATCCGGATTTTTATGCTATTAAAACTCTTGATTTTGATTATGAGGCGCTATGGGTTGATGATATGTTGTTTTACTACGTTGATATAGACAGGTGCTATTGACTCATTTTACTGAGTGTGCAGGGTTTTGGACCTTGAGGATGCAGAGGCATCGATGGAACCCCTTGGACTCCAGATCGAGTCATGGAGTGTGCCATTGGGGTTTGATTATTTTACTATGATATTAGTGCATCTGATTAGATGATATGATGTGGATGTGTTATGACATGATTTGTTGATGATGCAAGTTGACGATAGCTTGCTGACCAAACTCACATATGGAGTAAAGGGGCCACATACGACTACCAAAGATGTTGAGGGAGAGGTGTGGACAACAGCCCTGCCACAGCCTACTAGCACTCACGTCGTGGCTCGAACTGTAGGTTAACGATTACCTAGTTCGAGAGGACCCATGATGCCATGAGGGCAGACTGCGATAGTCATTCACGATGATTCTAAGGGGTGCACAATAAGGCGGGGGCCTTATCCCTTAGAGGCCCTTAGTCTCCCACAAGTTCACCTAGTGGAGTGTTGACTCCAGGGGTTATTGATGTCGACCAATCAGTCAAGAGGCGAGTGGCACCCTTGGAGCACGTAGTGCGTCCTGAAGAGCACGTCGCGTGAGGGAACAGATGAGGCAAGTGGCACCCTTGGAGCACCTAGTGTGTCCTGAAAGGCACATCGCATTGATGATGATATTGGATGAACCTAAATGAACCTAAGACAAAAATGGGTTAAGAAATTTTTAAAAACAATTTCCCTAATTAAATGTCGCCCAGTACAAATCTAAGTTCTAAGTCTAAAATTTCACTAGGGGTAAATTTTGTCTACCTTNAACCCACATAATTAATAATTATAACCTTAGTTAAAAGCTTGTAATAAAAGGGGAAAATAAGAAATTTAAGTTATTCACAAATATATATATATATTTGTGGATTAAAATTTAAAAGAAAATGGGGGAATGAATGGTTTTATTTTTGGATAATTTTAAAATATTAATTTAAGGATAAAAAGGGGAAAAGGGGGTTAAATTCCACAATTGCCATTTTGACCTCTAATAAAAAGGGGAAGAGGGAAAATAAAAAAAATAGGAAACTAGGGAAAGGAGGTAACATAAAAAGGAAAAAGAGGAACTTAAGGGAAAAAGAGGGAAGTCAACTTAGTAAGGAATCCACATTTAAGAGCTTTCTAATTTTAAACTGATTTAGCAATTTCATAATAGGGAAAGTCTTTAAAACCTATAAGGGAATCTAGGGACACCTAGGAGTGATTCTAGGAGTAACTCTAGGTGGGTGAGGAAAATAAAGATATTTACTTAAATAAAGAAATTAATTAATGGAGGAATGTAGGGGATGAGGGACACTTGTACGGACATGAAATTTTAGGAAATTTATTTTTAAAACTTTAATTAAATGAGATTTTAGGAAAGAAAGGAGGTTCGAAACTCTATAAAAGAAAGGGAGGAGAAGGAAGAAGGATCATATTCTATTTGCGTAACGTTACGCTACAGAAATATCGACTTGACTGAATTACTTGTGGGGAGTTGGGATACCCAGCTCGGAGAGGAGTGGTAGCTTGGCCTTGCAAGGTGAGCTGGGAGCTAGACGAAACCTTTGGATAGTGTGTGTGGCCCCTTTGCGGCTCGAGGGGCTAAGGGGGAAGAAGAGTACCCCTAGCATTGCTTGGGAGGTACCGGTGAGGTCTCGACGATCGGCAAGCGGGAGTTGCACGGCGCACGGGACGTCATTCGAAGCGGGCGATCAGGCAACAGTACGCTCTTTTATTTTGTAGAGTAGAATGCATTAGGACTTATGCTTGGATCTGTATGTTGATTGGTAAATGGATTGGATGTTTAGATTGATAGCGGACATTTTTTTTTTTCTTAGCCTAGCTAATTGTTTGGTTGATTGACTTCCTTGGCCTTCGTCACCGCATGACTTGACAGCCCTGTGGTTGACTGTGACCCATGCGATTGTTTTTCCTTTCATCCCTAGTTCGCCATTCCTTGCCTCAGCAGTCGACCAAGAGCTTGATCTATGGTCGTCGCCTTAGCGTTAAAAGACATATGGATCTCAACGCCCTGCTTTTCTGTGCGAGGATGGTGAAGTGAAGGATGAACCCACTCGTCTACTCTATGGATGTCCTTGCCAGATTGTTGACATGCGTCCTTCAGTACGGCCTTGGCGTTTGGATTATCTTTCTTCCTTGTTGTTTATTTTGCGCCTCGATTGATAGAACCCCTGTGATCCCGTCGATGAGTTATCCTTAGGGCCCTGACATTCTCTTACTGTTATTAGCATTTTTATATTGGCATTATGAGATGAAAAATACTTAACTCCGATCTGCGATGGGTTCTTTTTGGATTGACTGGTTGTTTTTATTTACTTCGGCGATTTAATTGTGTGACGGATAAAAAAATAAAAATAAAAATTATTAACTCCGCTGTTGTAATTTGGTATTGGATGAAAAAGGAAAATTTATGACTTCCGCATTTGCTAACCGCTGTAAAATATGAACCCTGAGTTTTTCCTTTTGATGAAGAGATAACCTTGCGTACCTCTTACTGTTCTCTGCAAATTTTTTACATTCTTGACTACTTCTATGCTTTGTTAGATAAATTTACTCTGCGTTGATGTTTTAATGAGCAACTTAACTCTGCGTTGGATGCATTGAGGATTAATTTGTCTTGGTGTGTTGTGCTTGATGGTTACATCTTAACTCTGCATTTATGCTAACGAATAATTTAGCTCTGCCCTCGGAGTTATGTTGGCCAGCGAATATTTTTCCTCTACATTTTAAATGCATTTCTTAAGCGAATTAATATTGCGTTGCCTACCCTTTGTCTCCACACTCCTTAGATAGATATCCTTAACCACGCCTCCTTAGAATCAAGATTCTCTTCCTCTTTAATTTTACTTCAATGGCGAATCTTCCTCGGCGAAGGCTTCCATGTTAAACTCCACTTGATTCTTTTAAAAATGACTTACTGGGCATCAACGTTTCTTGGCATATAGTTCCTTTCAGGTGCGACTTGCACAACGATTTCCCCTTTTTTCATTATTACGGCAATGTAGATTCCGTCTAGTGCGTGCCCAGCTGTCCTTCCTTTATTTAATGGTGGCCCGATGGTTTCCTATGTCGCGTTGGGCACAACGCTATCCATTATTTGATATCTGCGTCTTCTGCAAGTGACCACGAAGTTGCCTTGAAAACGAGGTTGTGTTTCCTAATGTTTAACTAGACTTTTCCCTCAAGATAATGACGGCGTGTTCCTATTAATCACCCCAGACTTGCCTTATTGTGGTCCATTTTGTGGTCGTTGGGCCACGAGTTTTCCTTAATTTGACTCCTGAGAGTGTGCCAAATGGCTGCCATTTGTTACCTTGGGCAGCATGGCGAAATTATTGCCCTCGCGAAGTCATGATGTCACCCTTCTGGAGATGGTGTGCTGCCATGAAACTACCGACTGTTACCTTGCGTGTTACCCTACCTGACCACGTCTTAATGGCTCTTTAGTGCTATACAACGTTCCTCCCTTTCTGTTTTAGCAATGACATTTACTGTGGTTAGAATTAGTTAATGTTAATTTCATGTGTGCATTGATTGGTCTGATTTAACCTCCATTTTAAAGACTGCCAGCTAGCACTAAATGGTCTGTGATAACAGTAAATTTAATAAGGGAGAAGCAAGATAGCAATAAATCCCAAATCGACAATTATGGTTATATCCTCCCACCCTTTAAAACTTAGTGAGTAAAACAATTCGACATGACTACCTCATTGCTTATGGAATTGATTTTTAACCCTTACCTATGGATATGTCAGTTGGCACTTAGAGAATTTTACACAATTCTTGACATGTTAAACTTCTTTAATTACTAATATAAAGGAAAATAGCTTAACTTATTTAATTTCTTTTATGAATGCTTTTCCTTTAGTTCCTATTAAGAATATGTCAGGTAGCTATGAAGTCCTTACACCTTATACATTATGATGTGATCTCTTGATGGTAAATTGGATTGTTAAGTTAGCATTTGAGTACTTGTATATAGTTAAATAAGATTGGGATGTTCTTATGGTACCTTGGAATAGGAACAGTAATTTAGTATTGAAGTCTTATATATTGTTAATAGGTGTTGAACTTTTTAATTCTTTTAATGGATGTATAAGGAAGCCTTTACCTCCATCAATAGTTCATTAAGTTTATCCTTTTATGATTACCTTGTAAAAAAAAAAGGATATGAAATTGGTATTGAATTATTAATTTATCCTTTAAGTAAGATAATTCATTTCTTTATGATACTTAGTGAGCTACATAGGATTTTTACTTATTACATGAGTTGAATCACTGGATAAGTGATGCTTGACTTGATTAAACCTGATCTTAACAAGTTACTAGTCATGATTAGAATAGATCTATATCAAATTCAAAAATTGTAGTTATGCTCTTGTGTTTCTTGTTATTCTTCATGTATTATCCTCTTGCTCAATTGTATTTAATATTGTGTAAGGATTGTTTAATCATAGTAGATTATTTTATTGCACCTTGAGGAATTGAAGGTTAAGCATAGTCGATAATATAGTCTTGAATTGACGCTTATGATGGGATTGAGGGGACCTAGATACCTCCTGGTTCCTCAGAATAGTCGCCAGTCCTGAAACCTTAAATGGTCAATATCGATGGGAACCTGGGCTTGAGCGTTGCTTATGTGTCCTGGAGGTCCTAACCATTGCAGTGTAGGATGGGTGGGTAGTCATTCTTGTTCTTGTTTGGTCGTCATGTTGTGGTTGTGAGAGTTTCTTGCGTAGTGTTCATCGTCGTGTTGCATTGTTAAGTGTAATGTCATGTTTACCTTCATACACACACACACAAAAAAAAAATTCACTTGTTAGGAGAGGCTTGATGTCATGACGAACGGGAGGTTCGTTACAAATAGATTCTTGAAATTAATATGAAGAGGTGAAACTTATAAACTATATGGATTTTAAACATTAACTAACAAAATAATTACTTCACAGTGAAAGAAAAATAGTAGAACAATGACCAAACTATCATGGTTTTTCTCTAGAGAGAAAGAGCGTCGAGTGGACGGAGTTGGAGGTATAGAGAGAGAGAGAGACAAATAGATTCTCTCTTGGTTACCAACAAATTTCCACTAGGTTAACAATTGATTACTTTTGGTAGGTTACCAACCAAAATTTTGGTTACAAGTTACACACATAGATATGTGCTAGAATGAGATTGTTGTTACCTTTCCATCCCCAATAAAAATCTAACTCATGAAGAGTCCTAATCAATAGTCTTCTCATGAAAAGAAAACATGTCAAAAGTGCAGTTTGGTCCTAGGTGGGGTAGATACGAAATTGTCCTCTCTGACACTTGAGCTAGACCCAATTAACATATCAATTAAAAGTCACAACTTATTACTTGACTCACCCTTTGACTTGTATTTTGAGAAGTCATTTATTTTGTAAAACAGTTTTCATTATCAATTACTAATCTTTATTGAAATATATCTTTGTAAATTTTGATATACAAGTATATTTTCTCCATAAGTTTATGATGGAAACACAAATATGTGGAGATCAATCATGATATTAAAGGAATTTGAGTAGACAAATTAAACATTTCCTAGGAATCATAAGGAATCGTGTAAGAAGTCAAATAGTCAATTAGGTCAGAATGCGACTAAGTACTATGTTTTGTTGGGAAGTTCCACTAGGAGAGAACCGACCTATATGGAAGTAATAGATTTACTTATCTATGCATAATTGACTTGAAGATCACATCAATGGACAATTAATGGAAATAATGGATGCATGTTTCTAGAACATGTCAACAAAAACCTAAAAGGTTCTAAGAATGTTTATTGGTCAATTCGTCGTGTAGTATGGTCTATGAGTAGTTGAATGATTGAGAACTAAGTTGATTGGGATTCTTGGTAGAATAGAACTCAATGTTACCATGGAATGGATCGATCCTAATGGTTTCTTTGAGGGTGCATATATTAACTTCAATGAATTGACAAAATGTACAAGGGATTACAAGATCAAAAGCAACATGTGTATGGTGCATCTACAATAACTATTGAACCAATTTATTGTCATTAGGAAGTGGGCATCAAATGACATGTAGAAGTTGAATTGATTGTTCAAGTGGCATGTAAAGAAGAGGAACAATTGTAACTATCTCTTAGATATTGAGAGAGGGAGGTAGAAGTTTGAAGATTACAATTCAGAAAGGATGCAATTATAGGTGATTTTTGTGTTGAGATGGTATGTGACATGGGACATTTAAAAATTTAAATGTGTTCTCTATAAGTCATTCATTTGGAATCCTCATGGAATTTATTAGTTGCAATCGTAAGTATTATAATTGATATATGACAATACAATGTAGCATAGGTCATTCTAAAGTATAATATTTTTCTAATTTAGATAAATAAATGTTGTAACCCCACAAGTAAATCTTATAATTTTTTAATTCTAATAAATGTTTGAATTTTTACTTTTAGTAATATGGGCATAAATTGAGAACAAGACTATGGTATATACTAAGTTATGTTATGTAACATACTTGCAAAATAAAGTGGATTGACACTTCTAAAATGTCATAATACCACAAGTAAATATTATGGAAACACAGAAATATAATTATATTTGAAAATACATTTCCTAGCTAACTTGAGAAGACAGGCTAATTTGAATAGGGCAATGTCGTGGGCACCCAACTGCTTGGCCACAGGGCTAGGCCCTCGCAACCAAGTCATTACTTATATGATCTTATGTTTTGTTAAATGACAACTTGAAAGTTTGAAAAGAGAAGGTATGTCAGTGTAAGATTGAAATCTCACTCAAGGGGATGTTTTGGCCTTCTGCTTTCTTGGCTTATTAGTAAATGAACTTTCCATAAATGTAGCAAGCAATCAAATATGAAAAGGAATCCCCAGTCATGACACTAAATTCATTTATGTGCTTAGCTAGATGATTCATTTAGCAGTTGGAGCAAGATCAATTACTGAATGATGCTTGATTCATATTTTCATAATAGAAATATTATTCTTTTTTTTTTGGGGTGATGTGGATTTCTCGAGCCCAAGTATGCATCGAAACCATCATTAAAGAAACCATCATATATTAATTATAAGAGTAATATATATTTAATGATTATGATTCACATAACAAAGAGTTGATTCAATTTAAGTCTAGTTAAATTAAGTGATAATAATTGACTAAATGCTAAAACTTGAAATCTAATCACTAGTAAAATAGATAGATTGGATTTTGAAGAGAGTTTATGCACATATCCATGTTAATTTATATGTTATTAAACATGGTGGAGACTAGATTCTTTGCATCTATATCCCTTGTTTATCTAGAAGTCTAATATCAAATAGTGTCTCTTATGAGGAGTTATTATGCAATGAGTAGGAGTCCAACGTCAACAATAATGGACACAACTAATGTTTCCATTGCATCTTTCTCTATTTTAAATGCTTATAGCGTGCATGAGAAAATGTTCCAATCTATTGTGAAAAGGAAACAAGTGTTTCAATTGGCCTTGAAATTGCAATCCCAACTCTAGAGAGTAGGGAAAATGCAACATGTGTGCAAGTGGGTGGTGAAATTGCAAAACATGGTCCAATTTGTAGAGATAATGTAACACCCATCCCTCTTGGTAATGACAATGCAATACATGATCCAATTGGTGAAGAGAATACAACACCTATTCTTGTAGGTGATGAAAATGAAACACCTACTCCAATTAGTGGGGGATAAATAGAGAAAATATTTTAGGGTCATTTTAGGCTAGAGATCACTGGATGATATTGAGTTTCCATTTTTTCTTCTCCAAAATGACCTCTATCCTAAGACTTATAGCTACATGATATTTTCAAGGTGATTGGGCTTCAACGCACCATTGAACTTTATGTAATACAGGTAGGAACTACAGCCATAGTTGTATTATATGATGTTCACACTAGTTAAATTAAGAATCCATAGATGAGAATGTAAAGATAAATATTTTGGATTTCAATTTATGTTGTAAACCTATAGGTCCTTATCCAAGGGGCGTGCATTCCCCATAATCAAATGGGGGGGATGGATGAATAGATATAGGGGATTTCCCCCATTATCTCAATGTTAACTATGACTCATGCTAGTTAATGGACTAAAAAGCTATTATTGAACCCAAGCTATAGTTTAGGTTGATGTTGTTTTTCTCTCCAAGGTCTAAAGGCCTTGGATTATGGTTGGGATACATAGTGGAAAATAAATCAATGACACATCGGTAATCAAATTGCCATTGCTCACAAATCCCACCACTATGATAACCCACACCCTCAAAAGTAGAGCTAGATCAGGTAAATAAAATTGAGGGGAAGAAATCAAGGGCCTATGTGACCTTGGATTCATGTAAGGTGCTCTCCTTTAGCATCATTTGAAGACTAATTATATGTAATTCCATCCCAAGGTCACTTCATCTAAGGATTCCCTTAGCGATGACTCATATGAAGTATTTGGGATGTATACTAGTTGGAAACATTCCTAGCCGAGAAAATCTTGGTATAGTAAGGAAGAAGGAAATTTACTACTTTTGGGGGAACACAATGTCTTTGTCTAACATAAGAGCATATTTGTAAATAAAAAGGTATACTTATCATGAACTATACTAAAATCACTACTAGGAGAAGCTTATGCTTAAGAAGCATCCACAACTCATGCTAACTACTACAGTTAATGAAGTAGTCCAAATTGTTGGTGAAAGTTGAAACTTCAAATGCTCCATCCATGGAGAGATATAACTTCAAATAATCACCAACATATAGCTACCAATGCATGAGATCCTAATGATCCATCTAAAAAAACTCTTTCCCAACAAATCCATCTCCAGATCCCAATGTTATAGTAGTTGTTGTTAAAGTGGTGTAATATACATCTCTCACTTCAAATGATCCTGAATATATATTGGCTTGAAATATTTAGTCTTGTGTTACTATTCACTTTACTTGTTCCATACTTCGTTGGATTCATTTATATGAGAAATTGGTCATGCTATTGGAAACAAATACTATGATGAAGTTATGTCACTTAGAGGAGGAAGTTACAGGTTATAACATGTTTGAGGATCCAGGGATAGTGGTGAGAGGTAGCAATGAAATGCAGAAATGGAAGGTCATGACAAGTGTGATCTGACTTTCAGGTCAAACCAATTAATAAGCATTTAATATGGGACGTCGGACCCATTAATAAGTGGAAGCATTGTAATGATAGTTATTTAACTTTAGTTTTTTAAATATTTTTTGGACTTTGATAAATACTTCAAACATACACTCTTCCACCAGGATATTAAATCTCATAATTATTCTCTAAGCCAATAAAAAACTATAAATTAAAAAAATTAAAAACACGGTTTGCAATTAAAATAAATAACTATTTTTAAAAAACCATGAAAAACATATACAAAATTAAATGCACACAGGACACAGGATATTAAATCTCATAATTATTCTCTAAGCCAATAAAAAACTATAAATTAAAAAAATAAAAAACACAATTTGCAATTAAAATAAATAACTATTTTTAAAAAACCATGAAAAACATATACAAAATTAAATGCACTCAAAAAAAGTCAAAACATGTGAAAACTATAATACTTGACCTAATAAGGATTAAAAATATATTAACGA
>ML790859.1:436963-458629 GCA_009831015.1 Picea engelmannii
AACACAATTTGCAATTAAAATAAATAACTATTTTTAAAAAACCATGAAAAACATATACAAAATTAAATGCACTCAAAAAAAGTCAAAACATGTGAAAACTATAATACTTGACCTAATAAGGATTAAAAATATATTAACGAAGCTTGATGTTATTTAAAGTCCAACAAAAATAAAATCTGTATAAATCTAGGTATAATCCCATTATTTTAAAAATGTATATAAAATTAAAATGTATATGATAATTGAGACAAATGCCAATGTATGTAATACATTTTACAAAGTCACATATAATTAACAAATATTAATAATGTGACAATCTATAACAAAAAAAACAACAAAAAAAAATCTTATATAAATTTAGGTATAATCACATTGTTTTAAAGATGTATATTAAATTAACAAAAAAACCAACATAACTAAAATCTTGTATAAATAATCACATTGGTTTAAACATGTATACAAAATTAAAATGTACCAACATAAATAAAATCTTGTATAAATTTAAGTATAATCACATTGTTTTAAAAATGTATATAATAGTTAAGACCAATGCCAATGTATGCAATCAATTTTACAAAGTTACATATTATTAATATTTATATAATAATATAAAATTTTATAAAAAGAGAATCAAAGTACTTTTAAAAAAATGCCTTAAACATTAACTTAAATGTAATTTTTGTAAAAATAATGTCAATATTTTCAGTATTTCATCTAAACAAACCACCAATGTCTTCATCTAACCCAATGTTTTCATATTGTATATATACAACAATATCTACATTGGTTTTCCAAGCATATCAACATCAACCTCCACACACTTTTGAAAATTCGTTTGAATAAGACAGCATCATATCAACTTCAACAAGCTATTGAAAATTCGTTTAAGACACCATCACTTCATTGGTGCAATTTGGAAATGTCCATTGTTTGAACTATGATGACATATTAATGCAATTATGCAAGTGACAAAATTTGTTGAATGGATTTTAAAAAGGGTGTGGAAGTTTCTCGAAGTTGAAAAGTTTACAAGATAAATTATTTTTTAGTTGAAATTATTTTTTTTATTTTATAGGAATTTTGTTGGAATTCAATTACTGATAGATGCTTGATTTATGTTTCAGAAGTTAGCTAGATCTTGGTGAGGCCTTTACAGTGACATGTGTATGTGATGGCTACTCCGTTCGTTGTTCCAGATCAATGTTTATGGAATATTCATTTATTAATAAGCCAAGAAAGCAGAAGGCCAAAACATAGATAATTCGCTTAGTTGTTGAAGCAAGATCAATTGTTGATAGAAGCTTGATTTCTGTTTCAGAAGTTAGCTAGATCTTGGTGAGGCCTTTACTGTGGCATGGGTATTTGATGGCTACTTCGTTTGTTGTTCCAGAGCATAGTTTAGACCTGGGGAACGCCTTTGCATGAGTTATGTCAAATGGCAGCCAATGTAGATTCTTGTTAGTGCACCATCATGATTTATCAACGTGACTTGACTGATGCAAATAATGCTTACAATTCTTTTAAACTTTTATGAACACCAAAATGCTATTTTCTATGGTGGATGGTCTTTTAAAGGACCGGAACATGATAACCTCTGTTAAAGTAGGTTTTTCATGCAAGACATTTTGTCAATTGACCTCTGGTTGACAGGCTAATTTGAACAGGGCAATGTCGTGGGCACCCAACTTCTTGGCCACAGGGTTAGGCCCTCGGGGACAAGTCAAAGTCCAGTGGACTGTGACTTGGCCGTGAGGGCATAGCCCTGTGGCCAGGTAGTTGGCGTGCCCATGGCATTTCCATGAACGACCGCCTAATTAATTAAATTTTGATTTTAAAAAAATTAAATTAAATTTGGCAGAAAACTAAAAATAAAACTAAAATTAAAATTAAAATTAAACTAAAAGTAAAATTAAAATAAAAAACTAAAACTAAATCTAATTTGAANGTGACTTGGCCGCGAGGGCCTAGCCCTGTGGCCAGGCAGTTGGCATGCCCACGACATTGCCCTGTTCAGCCTCCTAATTAACTAAATTTTAATTTAAAAAAACTAAATTAAATATGGTAGAAAACTAAAAATAAAACTAAAATTAAAATTAAAATAAAACTAAAGCTAAAATTAAAATTAAAAATTAAAATAAAAAACTAAAACTAAAATACAAATGAAAATCTAAAATTAAAAACTAAAACGAAAACATGGACAAATACCTGAAACTCGTCGACAGCTCGCCAAAACGACCTCTGCGCCAACACGACCACTGCACCCAAACGCTCACAAGACCTCTGCGCCAAAATCTCACACCTCTGTGCTCACGACCTCTGCACCAAAAGCTCACACCTTTGCGCCAAACGCTCACAGACCTCTGCACTCACGACCTCACAAACGCTCACGGACACACACAGACGCACTAAAATGCCAAGAAAGTTTGAAAACCATTTGAATTCGACATGTGGTTGATATATAAACAATCTTTCGTCCAAAAGATTGTTCGGTCAAAAGATTGTTCGGCCGAACAATCTTTCGACCGAAACATTGCTCGGCCAGAATATCTTTCGGTCAAAAACATATTGTCGGATGGGAAAAATCCATCTGACTAAATTTTTACATGCAAATCGAGGGTGCCGTCACTGAATCGTTTGATTTGACGTTTCACTTTTCGTCCGAAACAAATATCTATCAGACGAAAAATAATATTCGTTCGGCCGAAAAAATGTTTTTCGAAATTTTGGAGATTCGATTGTCACGAAAGTGTTACCCACCTCCGTGATTTCACCCCGTAAGCACTCAAATTTTTTATATGACCGCATATCTGATGTTTGCAATTGTTTATTGCAATTTATTTGATAGTACCCATGTTAAAGAGAATGTAAATACATAGAATGACCCGGTCCAATTCTGGTACCTCATCCTATCTAAATGTAAAGCACAATTCAATTTTTACATTGTTCAAGATGATTTTGTTAGAAAATTCAGACACATGTTGGTTGGGGTAGAGCCCAGGAGAATAACTCAAGAGGGTGAGCAATTTATGAATTGAAAAGGAATTTGAATTCAAGATGAAAGCCATACATACATTCGGTTGTATGATTTCCAAGAAAATCCACTTCTACTCTGTATGTTTGTCTGCGATAGATATTTTGTCATAGAATTTTACCGACAATATATAACCTAGTGCATTACATTTGACAAGAAAATAAAAATACAATTCATTACATTTCCTTTTCAAGTTGGGGACACAAAAGTTAGGAATCCATCCCATATGAAAGAAGTCTAAAAAACACTTAGGGCATTTGATCTAAAATAAGCACAACCTCTAAGAAGTTTTGACCCCTAGGGTTTGTTTTCACAATACTTAAAATTTGTCTAATACAATAATCTGTTCACGAGATTTGACAAGGAAACCGGTGACAATCCCTGTGAAAAAAGGACATCAATGGTTGCAGTGAGGACTTGCTAACATAAATAAGCTCAAATATGAAAAAGAAAGAAAAGCAAGAAAAAGGGGGAAAAGCAGTACCAATGTCCAGTATTCCTCCAATCCTCAGGCACGTAAGATCTCCTCCTCTGGACAAACAACATAAAAACAAAATCTAAATAGAGAATAGAGTAATGACATATGTGCTAGAGGTGATGTCGGAGAGAAACCACATCATGTAATCTTGAACGCGCACATGCAGTCTCACTGCAAAAAAAAGAAACGATCCCCAAACATAGTCAATTACAAAGATTCAAGAAGCCCATGAAGTCTAGGAGATGTTGATGATATGTAGCTTCATAGTACATAGCTACCCGAACATGTAGCCTAGATTATTGTAGAAATCCAATAACTTGCACAAGAGCTCGCAAGAGAAGAACCGATGTTGTTTGAGAAATACTCCTTAACACTGCACAATACTCAATACAATAAGCACAAAAGGAAACTATACATAGATAAGGCTAGTCTAAAAAACAAAAAGGTGGTTCACAGATCAAGTGATGATGTGGATGTCTCAGGAGTTGGACCATTTTCCCTCATGAAACTACATTTTTTCATAGGAGATGCACTTTTTTATTTGATTTCCAACCAAGAGTTACAGACTATTATATTGAAGAGGAGAATAAGTGAGATTGAGGATGCACTAACTCCCAATCCACTCTTTGCAAAGCCATTGGCCTTATTATCGACAAAGCAAACTCTTCCAAGTACTCGTGGAACCTCAAAGCCAATTAAAAAAGCGCTTCAATTACTGGATGGAGTCAAAGGCTATGTTGTTGAAACCATTAACACAATACTGGACATAATAAGAAAAACATGGGAGGTCAGTACCGGTCTATATAATCTTTCAAAAATGATTACAAATTTTATTGAATATTTACGAAGAGATTTGGAGCATGATCAATCATATTATCAAAACGAGATAAATACTTTTGTTGCACAAGTCACTAGTATGAATGAATATCAAAGAAACTAAGAAGGGATTCTCTTAGACAAAAGAATAAAGAAAATAAAGGCATTTTGGGAAGCACGAATAAATGTGTTGCAAGGTGTAATGGTTGCTTGCAAAAATATCAGTGGAAGAATAGGATATGCTACTTTAAAATCAATTGATGCTATTAAGGAACCACAAGGCCTAGATTTTTTTAGGAATTCAACCATGATCATCAAAGAAGAGCTTGATAGCGAGTTAGCCATAGTGAAAGCCTCATTAGCTAATGACTTCAACAATCTTGGGGAATTTGCTAATGAGGAACTGAAGCAATGGCTTGTTACATTTTTCAATAACAGTGATTCATCGACTAAGTCCATCTCGAATGCAAATAAGTGGAGGAGATTTTCTATCTTCAAGTTATGCAAGAAATAACCATCGATCTAATTAAAGACTATATTGATGACTGGGTCAAAAAGGACTTAGAATAGATTATCAACCCATAATAAGCACCAGAGATAGTTCAACAACAATCCAAAGAAACAAATCCTCTAAATCCATATGCATACCTTCAACATACAAACCCGGATAACATAACACTTCATTCTCGGTAAGTAGTCAAGCAAGCACTGCATTTGTTTTTTCTCTTCTTTTCTTTCATCACTTGGTAATGCCCCAAAATTTCTTGTTCTATGTTTTGTCAAATACAAACACCCATTTCTAACTATCTTTATTTCTTTTTTCTAGATATTTCTTCTATTTTATGGTCCATGGGAGCCCCAATCCCAGTCAGTTTGGACAAACACTTTCAAACCCTAGTTAAAAGACAATTGTATATTTTTTGAGCTTGCCGATAACTATTTTGGCATTTAAAGAGATCATGGAAAAACAATTGTATATTTTGGCATTTTAAGTTCAAAGTCTTTATCATTTTTCAATGAAATGTCATGTTATGTGCATATGTAACCATTGACTTTTATTCTGCGAAATGATATTTTGGCGTCTATATGCAATGATTAACAAATTTTGTATCATATTGTAAAAATTGAATAACATAGTGCGGGGTCCTTTTTTAGGGCTTTATTTCCTTGTCTATGTTTATTTAACCAAGTTGCTCCATTGTCAAGTTTTGTTTTAATTATGACCATGATCATAATTATGGTTTTGGATTTAAATGTTTTAGGTTCAAAGTTTCAAAATTGCTTTTCTTTTGGACTATCCATCTCTTCAATTATCTACATATGGTATTCCCTTATCTTTGTTGAAAGAAGTAGGTGTGTCGGTAACTAGTTTGTGATATCCTATTGTCAATTTCAACGCTATGCACAAGGAAGCTATGTTGTCTAGGGAATTCTAACCTATTT
The DNA here is from genome assembly GCA_009831015.1 of Picea engelmannii. Taxonomy (NCBI): domain Eukaryota; kingdom Viridiplantae; phylum Streptophyta; class Pinopsida; order Pinales; family Pinaceae; genus Picea; species Picea engelmannii. The sequence goes on from ML790859.1 coordinate 442,732, forward strand.
GTTTTCCGAAAAACATAGGTTGCGCACACTTTACATTGTTTCTCGCACTTTGTAACATCCACACACTTTATATTGTTCTCTTTACAACTCCACTTCAATACATGTTACATTGTTTTCTCTGCATATTTACCTCTAAATACTTCCCTTTATTAAGTTTCATGCCAGATGTTTTTAGTTTTTTTTATAATAAACATTGTTACTTGAAACAGATTCAACTCAACAATATTTTTTAAGTTAAACATATGCACAAAAACATTTTTTTTACTTTATATATCTATTTTTTTATAATAAACATTGTCACTTAAAATAAATACAAGTATGGAGAATTAGTGTTGGAAACTTAGAAAACGAGATTGCCATAAATCAATGAGTTATCATAAAAATTACAGTGCTAGTCAGAATTTGTGCTATTGAACTATTGGAACTACGGAGTTGCAAAGCGCATGAATGCGAGAGGATGGGCGATATGAATCATCGACACAATGGTTCAAATTAGATTATGTTGGTTGTGGAGCACATGTGCCTGTGTAGACACCCATAAGATATGGTTGTGTGGATGATATGTGTGTGTTGAAGATATATCTCTGTCAAAGATATATATAAGTTGAACACTTCACTTATTTACCAAGTTTTCTTAGACATTGAACAATTTACCTTTTATGCAAAATGTTTTTGCTATAAAGACTTGAAAATGTTCAAAAATAAAATTTCCATAAATGAGACTGTTATGAAGCAAATTACATTACTGGTCAGAATTTGTGCAATGGAAGTATTGGAAGTGCGGAGTTGCGAAGTGTCGGAGTACAGGATGATGACAGTTATGAATTATCCACACAATGGTTCAAATTATACTAGGGCTTGCATGTGTGGAAGACATGCTTGTATGGATGTGCAGGAAGATATATATGTGGGGACGATGTCTCCCTTCCCAACAAATGTCTCTAGCGGTAGATATATATGTTTAACAATATGTTTTTAGTTAAACATATACATAAAAATATTTTGTGAATTACTAAAAGTGTGGAATTATGGGCACAAGACTTGAAATTAAACTATGTCTTGGCTATGCTAACCTCCTCATTGAACATTTCACTTATTTGCATTCCGGGTTAAACACTTCACTTATTAATTTAGTAAGTTTTGTACTACATTGAATATTTCATCTGTTTGCTTATTTTTACAAAGTTTTATGCAAAATCTTTTCACTGGAAAAACTTTACATTGCTTTCTACATATGTTTTTCACGTATTTACTAATGAGGAGTGCGGAGATAGTGCCATACATGAGTTTGTTATCATGCAAATTACATCTTTTCATAATCATAGAGTGCATAGTGCCTAACCTCCCATAAATGAGTTTGTTATCATGCAAATTACATATTCTGAGAATCATAATATATATATATATATATATATATATATATATGTTTAGCAATATCTTTTAAATTGAGCATATTCATAGAAGCATTTTGTTCACTTTATATACTTATTTTTTAATATATGTATATACTTATAAGCATTGATATATATAAAAAGTTAAAAGATTTTTTTCTTACTGTTTGTTGCATCCACATTCAATTTAACATCAAGTCTATCTTATCGGATATCTAAAAAGTTAAAAGACTTTTGTCTTAATATTTGTTGCACTGACATTGAATATAACATCAAGACTATCGTACCCACTTTACTTCCGGAAATTCTAACCCCCGGATACTTTGCATTGGTTTTCATCTTAGCCTCCAAATACTTTACATTGCTTCCGTCAAATGTTAATGTCTCCATTGAACATTTCAATTATTTGCATTGTTTAAAGTATATATGCTAATATCCCCATTGAATACTTCACTTATTTGCTAACATTTACTCCACATTGAACATATTGAACAAAGTTTCATACCAAACTGTTTCACTTGAAATATTTTACATTGCTTCCCACATATACTAATATATACATTTAATTTATTTAATAAATTTTATTCCACATTAAAAACTAAATATTACTACTTGATTCTACTTATGCTTGTTTTTCTGCATAAACAATAATACTATTCTTATATGAATTATTCCTTTTACCAATACTATTTATTCATTGCCTATATGCATTTATATTTATTAACCCACATTGTCCAGCATATATTTGGCTACCTCTGCACGAGTGCTCAACTGTAATAGGGCAGGATTGCTGGGGACGCCCAGATCAATGCACAGTCTATAGAGAACAAGCAATACTGCAATAGTTTTCAATATTTCCGCTGGAAAAACTCTGGTGTGTATCTCTACTGTTTTACCCAGTTTTTGCAATTATAGACAGAGCAGTACGCCTGCAAGCAAGTGACGATCAAAAGTATCGTTGCAGTTACCAGCGAGAGGAATTTCCACGAGCTGAATACAGAGTTATTTATAAACTCCAGCACGACAACTTTCCAATTTCTGATGTAATATATATTTAAGTCCTTTATAATTTTGTTTAAATATCCAACATTTGTGAGACGAGCGCACTTACCCATGCCGTTCCATAAGCTCGCAACCTCTCCGCCACTCTGGAGGTAGTTACAAATAATTCCGCTCTCTGTCAACAATTTCACATCTTTTATTCCGTCGATCATACCGTTCATGAAATCGATATATCCCCTGAAAACAAGCGCACTGGTGCCACTAGAATCTAATACTCGTCCCAGTGGCTTGAGGTCCGCATGGGAGCTTTGGTCGGAGTGTCTGACGTAAAACTGCAAACACTCGAGAAGGAAGACGGCGTCCAGAGCCATGATCCACGCCAATATTTCTTCCTGATAGTCGATGAACTTGTGATAGCAGCTCCGGATTTGCCAATCGTATTTTTTGAACTCCTCCACGACGACCGACTGAAAGTTTGCTGGTCCGCTCATTCTTTTCTGAAATCTGCAAGCAGTTGCCAATTTGTGGCTGTCCATATCATTGAGCTCAGATCTCCAGTGATGATAGGGACCGATGGAAACCATCTGAGGAATGTACGCTTCCGGCTTGTCTGCCCGTAACTCTTTCGGCACACTAAGCAACGACACACACAACTCTTTCTCCTTATCTTCTTCTTGGAGTACATGAAGAAATTTCTTAATTTGAATAACCCAAATATCCTCATCGATCTTCACTTGAGCGATGTTAGCATTGGATTCCATGTTTTCGGGTGGGAGAAACAGAATCGCACAAGAAATATATTTTACATTCTTCCTTTTTTTCTTTTTTAAGTAAAAAAGAAGGTAGATCCTATTATATTATTGACAAAAAAAAAAAAAAATTGTCTTAGGCGGTCAGCTGTTCCGTCAATTTAGTGAAAGGTGTCAGCTTATAGTCTGTACATTAACTGGAAGGATAGGAAATTAAACTAGATTACACTGTAAAAAGAGTCTAAGCTAACTGAATCCCTAACCATAGCCTAAGCATCTAACCATTTCCATAACCAGAAGCAATTACCCATTGACCCCAGAGGTGGCCATGTGCCTTGACATCTTCATCTTGCGATCCATTCCGAGTTGGCAGAGTGTAAGGTTTGCTTGCGCGTTGGAGAAAGCATCATATAACATGTCTATGGGTTGGCTCATGAGTGTGCCATGATAGACTTGGTCTGCCATGTGCCTTCTCAGATCAAACATCAATTCTAAATGCTCTGGGTGGAAGAAGGGCGGTGGGACACGCCATTGTTCCTGCGCAATCGAGATGGGAGGTGGCGCAAGGACCTCGCCACCCTCCTTCGAGTGCCACCCGCCTTAGTCTCCGCAGCCTCGCTTGTTTCCACCACGCTCTATTGTTCCATTGCTGCACTTTGGCCCTGTTCCTCTGCCTGCTTCCCCTGGTCCTTGTCGCTCTCAGTGGCTTTGGAAGAATTGTAACCAATTGCGAGTGCAGCATCTTGAAAGGCCATATGGAGGAGCTCGTCTGGAAACTCCTCCTCGACATAGCAGATGTGGAACTCCTCCAGTTGTGCCTCCATGGTGTTGTGTTCTTGGTGCTCCGCATTCACTGCCTTAGTGTCTTCCTCAGGGAGGTTGTCAGTTTTTTGGCACTGTGAAAAGAAGAGGCTTCGGAGGAATCCGTATGGGTTCCTCCGGGATGACCTCCTCCACATACGCCATGGGAGGCGACTAGGCCATCCTTTCCGTGCATGCAATCTGAGTTCGGGCCATGGATAACACTCTCTGAAGCCATTGTTGTCTCTTTTGTCTCGCATCCAAGGTGTACCAGGCTAAGCCCCGTCACGACTTTCCCCTCTCCCTTGTCATCGAGATGGATATTCGAATGACTAAGTTGCAGGGTGCTCTAGTGGCCACACCAGAGCTCGAAATTGCTAGCCTGATGCGAACCAAAGGCGAAATGGAGAGAGTCCAGGCAAGTCTAGATGATAACAGGGAGAAGCGACGAGACACGTTCCATTATCGCCCCCCACATTTACTGTCTTTACCGCCGGTCTGTTCACGCAAGGAAGAAGTCGCATAGCGTGAGGTTGGTGGTTAAGGCTTGCTCCCATCCTTAATGACGAGGGGATGGGAGCCAACCTGCCTTATTTATGGCCTGGCCTAGCTCCGCGCTATGTGACACTGATGTACTAAGTGTCACCCCACCCGGGGTACATTCTTTCTCCCTGTTATTCCACATCCGAACGCGTTATTTCACAGTTCTTTCTCCCCTGTTCACGTTGAAATGAATTTGAACGCGTTATTCCACATTTCTTTCTGCCCCGTTCACATTGCAATGAAAAATTCATTTCAACAAATAAAACCATCGTGATTTCCTTCCCTTCCAATCTCTCATTCAAACAGACAATCGAAATTCCCGAGTTTCTTCCTCCATCCCGTCGCTAAAAAAAAATTATACTCGATCCTTCACCCCGCGAATCTTCAGTCTCTTTCAAAGAGAAAATCGAACGTCTGTCATTCTTCCCGTCGCGTCCGTGTCTCCTAAAAAGACTTACGATCACTACGCTTATGCAGAATTTGTGAGTCACATGATTTCGCATATGTATGACTTTTTTGAGCGTGTGAATCTTTTATAATGAGTCACATGATTTCGCACATCTATGATTTTTTTTTTTTTTCCTCCTACTTTTTAGATTTATAAATGTTTTTTTCTACTTTTTATTTATGTCCTTGATGACTTATTTTTGTGTTTTTCATTTTTAATCTATTTTCTATTTTTTTAATTTATGTAAAACTTTTTTTTTATTTTTAAAACTATAGTCTATATATATCTTTTTTGTTTTTTTCTAATTTTTAATCTACTTTATTACGTCGACAATAATTTTTAATTTTTAATCTAATTTTTAATCTAATTTTTAATCTATTGACAATGGGCAGATTTAATAAGGGTTTAGTGCTTAATAAGTTTTCTATGGACAGGATTAAATATGGTTGGAATATTTTTAGTAGTCACACAAAATAAATGGCTGTGATTTCAATCATTAACTTCTTAGCTATTATAAACTTCTTAGCTATTATAAAGACATCAGTTTATGTGTTTATTTTTTTACATTTACCTAATCATATTTAAAAATTACTTTGATAGCTAACTGATTGCCAGGTAAGTGATTAACATAAATTAAAATATTAACACCAGATAAATGAAGCCCAACAGTTTAATTGTTAATAGATAATAAAATTTAATATATTCTTTTAAAGATTCATTTCATCTTCATTTAATAATATAGTTCACCAGCAACTATTTTGCTGCTGTGCTAGTAGTTAGTAGTTATAATTGATTAATTTTGATGGTATTTGAACTTAAAATGTAAAACCATTAAAAAACTTCTCTTTTTCTTTTTTACTGCACACCATGCTACCAAGAACTCCACTTTTTACATTCAAACATTACTGAAAACTCAAATATTAAAAAAAAAAAAAGAATTTCTATGCATGAAGTAGGATTTGTTAATCTTTCAGTATTGCTCGTCACTCTTTCGCTATGCTGATGTAGAATTTGTGAATATTTTATAACGAGTCGCATGCTTTCGCACGTATGCGTGGCTCTTTTTAGAATCTATCTGACTTTTTTGTCGTACTTTTTACTTCTATGTGTGGTTTTTTATGTTTTCTACTTTATGGCATTTTTTTGTTTTTCATTAATTTAAGAGTTAAAGAAATAAAGTAATTAAAATAATATTTTTTTGTTTTTGACTACACACCACACTACTAATAACTGTGCTTTTTACATTCAAACATTATTAAAAATTCAAATATTAAAAGAATATAAAATATTATTTTTTATTTTATATTTATCGATTAGTTAATTCTTATATTTCTCAATCAATTAAATACTTTTAGTTATTAAATTAATTCTATATACATTAAGTTAGATTTAAATAAATAAAAAATCATCAATAAATTAAATAATATTTATTATTAATTTTATTTTATTAACGCATATAGTTTTGTTAGACGGAAGAAGACATTAATAAGTAACTTCATGTTAATTTATATAATTAATTTTTATCAAACAAAGGTGAAAATCATAAGGTTTATAATAGAGTGTTTGAAAATATAATTTTGTACATAATTTACAATGAGAAATTTAATTTTATAAATCAATATAGTTTTGTTATATGGAAGAAAACATTAATAAATAAGTGTTGCATGGGAGCTTAGTCCTTGCCAAGTTGAAATGGGAATAAATGCACTTCTATGGTGAGACTGAGGGGGAAATTGAAGCTCGAAGCAACAGAGACACGTGGGAAACAGCTTGAAGTGCAGGTGGTATCCATGCAAAAAATGACTCGTGCCAGTGTGTTAGAAGCCAACCATAAGACATCGCGCTAGTAGATGCCCCGGGGAAAATGTGACTGCGGAAGTAAGCCTGGAGCCCTGAATTATAGATGTGATACTCTTGTTTAAGTTTTTTTCTTGGGGCATTTCTTTTTTTTTGGTTCGAAATAAAGGTTCGTGGAAAAAAGGACCATAAATCACACACATTAAACATTCAAATATAATAAACAAATTTCCTGACATCCAACATAGTTGGAGAAAAAAAAATTTGAGCACATAAAAATATAAGAAGATGATCGATATGCATAAAGAGAACTAATTTAGCATTCTGAAAGAAGCCCACACGGCACCGTCGAAATTGTTCCCGAATTAGTATTTTTTGAAAATTATCAAAAATTAATAATGTTTGTTACATATTTATGGAATCTGTTACATATCTCTCGAAATTTAAATGTGTTTGTCATATAGACTGGGATTGGGGCTCTCGCGGACCATAAAATAAATAAGTACAAGAAATAGGACTGTAGAAAGAAGAAGTGCGCGACAGTAGAGAGGAAGACCTGAAAAGAAGAAATTGGAAGTTATCAGTCTTTGTTTAGAGATTTCTATTTAAAGAGCTAGAATAACTGGATTGATAAAGAAAGAAAGAAGTGATCAGTATAGACTTACTATGAAGTTGATGCCTTTTTGTTGCTCTCGTCGACGACCACTGGAATCGTGCCAACCGGTTGTTTCCCTTCGTCGGTGAGCTTGTCCATTCTCCTTTGGAGCCATTCTTCAATGTAGCTTCTCATGGGGGCCACGTTGATTTCATCCTAGATTTCTATGTTGAAAAACTAGTTTTCTAATTTCCTTAGATCGACAGAAATACTATGCAGATCCTGTTCAATTTCTTCATTATGTGTCGAATAGTCCACTAGTCAGTTCTCCACGTCATCTTGACCATATTCAAGGATGTCGTAAAACTTTTCTAGAGACAACCCCTTTAAAATATCAACTTGTTCATCGAAGGCTTGCTTGGTTAAGGACAAGTAGTTGAGGATCAAGTTTGGGTATTAAACCTCGGTGGTACTTCCGGCTCAGTCTATTTCGATCAAGTTTCTGAATAATTCTTCTTTCTCTAATATGGCTTGTTCACATGATTCGACAATGAGGTGTAGGTTCTTAACTTTCTCTTTCCAACGTGCTTTTAATTGTTTGATCTGGTTTGGGGAGGGGAGATCTTTTTGTCTTCTTTTCAGATCTGAGATGTTGATGACATGGTTGCCAAAAGGGATCACCGTCTCTAGATAGAAATGTTCTTCATTTTTTAAATTCGCCTGCAAATGTTCGTGCAAAGCATGTGCCCTCGTTCGAAAGGAAGCCATATTTTGTGATGTTTCCCAGGCTTCAGTAATTAGCTCCATTATTTTCTTGATATTATTTTCTACATAGCCTCTACAGGATGTGAGGAGGCTGGAGGATCCTTTTAACTTGGTTGCAGGGGTGGCAGGCATGGTATTTGCTAAAGGACTGGAAAAGAATGGGGTAGGAATCAAAGCCTCCTCCAATTCCTTGATTCGGTCGTTCAGTCTGGCATTCTCCGCTTCAATTCCTCCAATGGAATCATCAAGAGAATCTGTGGTTTCTCGATGAAATCGAGAGATTTGGGACGGCTGCATGTTCCTAAGGTTAATCTCTGAACGAGATTTCCCTTTCTTATTTGTTACATCTCTCTTTTCAATAATTTAATTTTTACATTGGCTGTAAAAAAAAACGCTCTGGAATACGAAGGATTCATCTTCGTAAAAAATGTCGATCTCAACTATTTCCATTGTGGAACTACGGTGCATCGCGTCTGCAGACTAATCAACTTTGTGGAACACGTCATCCACAACAATGTCAAGTTGCATGTTCTCACTTTTAGTTTCGGTCTCTTCTGCCTGCCCTACAATGTTTTTTCTCTTCTTCGTCATGAGAAGCTTGTGAGAACAATCAATTTTTCCGCGAGGGTTCTTATCTCCTCCTTCGTTTGAATATTTATGGGTTGCTTTCTTACTGGGGTGGGTCATTGAAGCGATTCTTCATGATGTCGTGCTCTTGGGAGTGTTGGATGGGGATTGGACACTCTTCTCATCAGAGCCTTTTCCCTGTTATCTGTACAATTCAGTTGTGATTTGCAATGTCTTTACCTCGCCATCGTCAAGAGAAGGAATGTTGTCGTCATTGTATCTGTCTTCGGTCAGGTGTGTATGGATAAAAGAGCTGCCAAATCCAACTTCTAGCAAATGTTCTAGAAAAATCCCATTAGCGTCAAACCCTCTTAGCCTTTAAGTATATCTTAGGTTCAAGTTCTTGAAATGGCCTGTGGATTCGTTAATCTTATTGACGTTCCTGAACACGAAGTCCCCGACTTTCTAGGGCATAGGAATGAACTATTTTTTTCTCTTACCATGGAAAAAATGCAACCAATAGTTGTATTGCCTTGCTATTTCTGTAGCAAACATCTTGTCTGCGATGTGACATGGAAGGAAAGTAGGATTTTCCTTAGAGCCAAAAATCATTATTACACTGTAATTTTCCATGTGTTCAAGTGTCCCCTTCCTGTCCAAAAGCTTTGTTTCCTAGCTAGACATTCGGGGAGAATCCTTTCCTAACAATAAATCTTTGAAAACTGAGACAAAGTCATTAAAAACCTCATAAAAACAACGAGAGGTCTTGTGCCTCCACAAGGCCTGGTACCAGAACGTTACTGGGTTGAATTCATAGTTTATCTTCTTAGACAGAGACAGTTTTGGAAAAGGCCAACAATGCGCTATCGTGAAAATCAAGTAGGATGACATATAAAATTTATTATCTTCTTTGAATCATGACAATTGGGAACATATTTCAATGGAAATTAGCTTCCCCCAATCAAAAATGGATTGTTCCTTGACTATGAAATATAAAATATAAAGAACCATGTGGGAAATGCTTGTCGTGGATTCATGTCCTGTTATTCTTGTAAACAGCCAGACAATCTCCCAGAATGGATTTCTAAAAGAACTACCTGCAAGTTTGTGATATCTTCAAGAACTGTTGTCGGGTCTTCGAGGAACTTAACTAAGAGGTCCAACCCATTATCATGTTTTGCTAGGAACTGCTTGCAGTCTTGTCCTCTGAAGGTCAATGTTGGCTCTGACAATCTTAACATCTTGTGGAAGACCTGAGGTGACAAAGAAACAGGAGAATGGTCACGCAGTGGAATAATTCTTTGGCTTGAAATATATTTTTTGGCACACTAAGAGACCACCTCCTTACAGTCAAAAACCTCAGGGACGCAACCTGCACAAGTGATTCCAGAGGTCCAAATCACTTTGTTCTGGGTGGAACGAGATGAATAGTAAGAGTATGCCCTAGACCACTGGAATTTTTGGTCCTCGCATCCGAAGATATTCATTGTATCTCCACATAATTGTTATCGGTTTGCTACCATAAGTATATGAGAACATTTGTTTTCTCCAGACGATGTTTGAAATGAAGAGTTGGAAGGGATAATACAACCCTCCGAAAATCTTGGTCCAATGCATGTGAATGGGAGATCTCCTCGATCCTTTTGCTCATAAATGACAATATCGACGGATGTTGCATGATGCGTTGTTAGCATTAAAAACTAGTAATTGCATACCTAGAAGTGCGAAGATGGCGGGTACAAAAAAGAGAAATTAATGATTGGAGATTTCGTGAACGCGCCAATGCGACGATCCATGAAAGACATTCCATGATGTTTGAGATGAACAATCAGAAGGGATAATATAACTCTCTACAGATCTTGGTTTAATGTGTATTAATGGGAGATCTCCTCGAGCGCTTCGCTCATTAATGACAATGGTGACGGTTCCTTCATGACGAGTTGTTAGAATCAAATCTTACTAATTGCATATTTAGAAAGAAGTACAAACATCACGGGGACAGGAAAGAGCAATTAAGGAATGACTAATTATCGAAAGCAATCGGGTGAGCTTCAAAATAGGGTTACAAGGTATAACCATGAGGGGTGAGGGCCCGAGGGTCAAATTGTATGTCTCAAAATTTTTTTAGTGCAAAACGCATAACACAGAAGAGGGCATGATGGGACAATTCAGAGGTCAATTTGTATATCGCGGAGCTCTAGGTAGTGTTTACAAGCCATGGAACATTGGAATCGCAATCGTGAGCCCGCCTGTCCGAGAAACCGCAATAGAAAAAGTGGATAAGTATAGAATAGGAAAACGGTAGGTCAGACTCGTTTTCGCTAATATATTGAAATTTGTAATAGATATTCGATTACATGGCAAGATCGTTTTTGCATATTTCTGGGCAAGCTGTGTAGCAATAGTCAATGTGACTGTCTCGTCGATCCTTTGGCTTATTAATGACAGTCTGTATGGTTGTTTCATGATGAAATGTTAGCATTAAACCTTGTTCATTGCATACTTTGAAAGAAGGGTGAAGGTGGCGGGCACAATAAATAGTGACTAAGAATCGGAGATTTCGTGAACCCGCCAACCCAAGGATCCGCGAAAGAGACTCCCTAGAATGGGAAAGTATGGAAAGTGGTCGGACGGGTTTCAAACTAGGGTGACAATGATTCCCTAGGAGACGTGACGCCTCGAGGGTCAAATTGTATGTATCAGAACTTTTGAGTGCAAAATGTGTAACACAAAAGAGGGGATGATGTGGGAGTCCTGCGGTCAATTTGTATATCACAGAAGTGTGGGAAATATCCTCGAGCCTTTCGCTTATTAATGGCAATGTTTACGGTTCCTGCATGACGAACTGTTAGTATTAAAGCTTACTAATTGCACATCCAGAAAGAAGTACGAAGGTGGCGGGGACAAGAAACAACAATTAAGGAATGGCTAACTATCGAAAGCGGCCAGTCGGGCTTCAAAATAAGGTTACAAGATATAACCAGCAGAGGTGAGGGCTCAAGGGTCAAATTGTATGTCTCGGAAGTGTTTACCGCAGAACGCGTAAGACGGAAGAGGGAATGATGGTGCATTGCTTCGGAAAAAGTGTATATCACGGAACTTCAGGTACTGTTTGCAAGTCGCAGGACATTGGAAACACAATCTTGAGCCCGCCAGTCTGGGAACCCGCAATGGAAAAAGTATCTAAGTATGGAATAGGGAAACATTAGGCCGTACTCGATACACAGTGGTTGCACCATTTGCAACCATGGAAATGTACCACGTCATGCACATACAACCAACTTGCGACTAAGTATTGAAAGGAATGAAGGACGGTCGGGCTCACAATGGGGCATTCCGGCAGACAAATTGTATATCGCGGAACTCTGGGTACTATTTGCAAGTTGCAGAAGATTCAAAACACAATTTTGGGCCCGTCAGTGTGGGAACACGTAATCGAAAATGTGTCTAAGTATGAAATAGGGAAATGGTAGGCCGGACTCGTTTTCACTAATATATATTGTTTGCAAGTTTCGAAACATTGGAAACACAATCTTCAGCCCACCAGTCCGGGAACCTGCAATCGAAAAAGTGTCTAAGTATGGAATAGGGAAACATTAGGTTGGGCTCAATACACAGTGGTTGCAGCATGTTCAACCATGGAAATGTACCACGTCATGAACATACAACCAACTTGCGGCTAAGTATTGAAAGGAACGATGGAAGGTCGGGCTCATGATGGGGCATTCCAATGGACAAATTGTATATCGTGGAACTCCAAGTACTGTTTGCAAGTCGCGGAAGATTCGAAACACAAGTTTAAGCCCATCAGTCCGGGAATACTCAATCGAAAAAGTGTCTAAGTATGGAATAGGGTCGCGGAGTTCCAATTGCTATTTGTAGGTCACGGAACAATGGAAGTGCAATCTAGAGGCTGGAATAATTAATGTGCAATGGGAAGGGAGTGAATGTGGCGAGGATGGAAGGGAGCGATAAATGCTTTGAAACTTTTTGTGAACTCGGGTAGAGTGAATCTTGCAAGTTAGATGAGACTGCGGTGGAATTATAGATCATGTAAGTTTGGGGTGAAATATGTATATCACGAAACACGTGGAAAAATTTGGCTAAGTATGGAAAGGAATGATGGTCGTTCAGAGTACCGTAAATGGCGGTTTAATGCGTGTTAATGGGAGATGTCCTCGAGGTTTTATGCTTGTTAATGCCAATTGTTTCATACTAGTGTGTTGAGATGTCACTACTAAAACCATAATTAATGTGCATTGGGAAGGGCGCGAAGATAGTGGGGATGGAAGGAAACGATAGATTCTTTGAAACTTTTGTGAACCCGGGTAGAGTGAAACTTGCGAGTTCAAGGAGTCTGGGGTGGAATTGTAGATCGCGGAAGTTAAGTACAATATGTATATCACGGAAAAAGCGGCATCAGAGTTCGATAGCGCCAACCCCGAAAACCGCGACCATAAAATTGGCTAAGTATGGAAAGGAACGATGATCAGTCGGACTCGTGATGTGAGGATATAGATGGAGATGAAGATCTATCAGTCTGCCAACCCGGGAACCCGCGATCATAGAAATACGACTAAGTATATAACGAGAAAGGGATAATAGAGGGGAACAAGAAAATGGAAAAGGGGGTAAGTATCTCACAAAACAACAATTAATTTTCGTTTATCAATGACAATATTTTCGAACCCCTGGTAAGTTATCACTAGTAAAAGCATAAATTGCAGATCATGGAAGTTTTTGGGTCCAATATGTATATGGTGAAACAGGGGGCATAAGTGTTCGATAGCGTTAACCCGGGACCCGGTGGTCAGATAATTGGCTAAGTATTGGATGGGACCACGGTCGGTCGGGCTCATGATGTGAAGATATGGATGAAGATGAGAATATGCCAATCTGCCAACTCGGGAAGCCGTGATCATAGAAATGAGACTAAGTATAGAACCACAAAGGGATAATAGAGGGCAAGAAGACAAGGGAAAAACGAGTAAGTATAGAGAAGGAAAAAGAAAAGGAGAAACGAGCATTTAGTCTCAGCTATGTAATATACTTGGGTGTCGAGAAAGACAACTTCAAGTGTAAAGAGAATTTGTTTATATTTATTCCAATAGTATTCATATTAATATATATTAATAGATTATTTGTGGTCCAAATGTAAAGCATCTTCCAATTTGCACAGTGTTTTTTGGTTTGCAAATTTCGTTCAAACCCATAAGCAATAGAAATATATATATATATATATATATATATATATATATATATATATATATGACATAACATTTTTTATATGCAAGGATATTCTCAAATAGAAGAAGTTGTAATATATGCACAACATTGAACAGGAACATGACGCCAACACCTAAGTTGCCTTATTGAAATAGAGTCATTAATTAATTCTATTTACGGGGCCCTGAAGAATGAAAGCATGATGGGTCCACCCATTTCTTCCTTAAGTATAGGGTGGGTGTCACATCACTATGTCCTATCACAAATTATTCTTCCATGTAAAATGTAAGGAGCAAATAGAATATCTTTTATTTAAATCGAAGTGTTGGGCAGGAGAAAAAAAATCTTGTCGTGCATGTTTAACTACGGATCAAACAACATCTCAAATTATTGTAGAAAGACGTTGAATTCATCTATCAATAGATCTATAGAAAAATGAGTCAATTTAAAAAAAAATACAAAATAAAATATAAAAAAATAATATTGGACATTAGAAAACACCATACAAAAACCTCAAATATTTTATATTCAGATAAACTGGGTTACAAAATACAACATAGATTATTTCCCAAAGTAGTTGTCTTGAAATAGTTCAGCAAATATTCTCTGAAATTTAAATGTGTTTTCCATAATGATTGCGATTGGGGCTCCCGCGGATAAAAAAATAAAATATGTACAAGAATCAAGCCTGTAGGCAGTCTTTTATAGATTTCAACCTGATCATCAAATGCTTGCCTGGTTAAAAACAACGAGTTGAATATACAATTTTGGGTCTTGGACTTCATGGGTGCTTCCAGCTAGATCTATCCCAACTTCTTGAATAGTTTGTCTCTTCTAGATATGGCCTGCCTACATTAGCTTTTTATTCAACATTCCATACTTTGCTAAGTGTTAATTTCTCTCTATCATCTAAAAATTGGGGTTTAAGGTGCCTTCCTTGTAATGTTCCTGGTCATCCACATCTGAGACAACTTAGAGATGTGATTTAGGACCAATTCAAAGACGAGGGAGTGGTTTTGTGTGACACGAGCTCTAGGGGGGGAAAAAATTGTTAGCCAATAGAAGCTGAGACAAAAAAATTCAAGTATCTTGTGACTAGTATTCTCCCTGTATTCGATCATTTGTTTGGTTGAAAGGCCTGCCTGGAGATTTGTATGTTGAATTTATTTGTTTTATTGTTGTAAATTGGAAGGAATGTTCAAGTCACCTGCAAAATGATTCTTTGTTGATGTATATAGCTTCTTCCAACAACACAGATTTGGCAAGTGTATCAAATGTTGCAGATCACACCAGAATATATCTTTCGTCATAGGAGTGGAAGACATCGAGGCTCAAAAAATGGTTTGTAATATTCGGAAGTGATGCCAAATATTACTCCATGCCTGAATACACTCAGAAGGAAATTATAATTTGGATGCTCACGAAGGTGAGTAACTGTAAGCGTGGTTGAATCAACATTCTAAAATTAAAGAACCTTCTATCTCAAAGTTGTAATTTACTTGACAGACAACCAACTTTTATCTCAAAGTTTGTTGAGCGACCTTTGGATGTAGTAACAGAATCAACATACAATCAACTTTCGATCACTACTAGTACTAATGTCAAGTGTAACATATCATGACCCTAGGCTCAAGGTAGCTTCAGCTTTAGACATCCACACTGGCGGTGACTCCAGGCTCCAGATAACTTCAGCTTCGGAGTGTCATTGAGTGCAGGGCGATAATGTGGTGAACAAGCAGGCTTGTCATTGTCAAAGCACTTAGACTGCAGGATTTTCAGACCTGCAAAGAGCATCAACTTTAGTGTTTCTTTGAGTCCAAAAATATTTGGAGGTTGGGTGTCACTACTACATTTGGGTCAAATTCCGACGACGCGTTCGACGCAATTGCCACTTTCTATTGTCGGAAGACCGACAAACCTCGGACCCCCTCAAACGTCGTTTCACATGACGTCGTTTTTCCGACGACCTAGTTTTCGTCTGTATTGCGACGTTTCAAACGTGGCAAGAGAGACG
>ML790859.1:474908-486944 GCA_009831015.1 Picea engelmannii
TTAACGTGGCAAGAGAGACGTTCCAGTGGAAAACGTGGCAAGAGCGACGTTCCAGTGGAAAACGTGGCAAGAGTGACGTTAACGTGGCAAGACCGACGTTAACGTGGCAAGAGCGACATTATCAGGCAACATGAATTTTTTTTTTTATAAATTTCCTCTATTTTGTGACAATATGGACAATTTTGTCCATAACGCCGCAAATAAAACGTCAGAATTTTTACAATATGTAGTAGTTTGTCCTGTGTGAAGATGACCTCGACATTAGCTACATGCCAGAGATATATTATATGACATTGTAGTGTTAATGTGATTTCCATACTCGACGATAGTTCGATGGAATTGGCACAAACAATATTAATTGTGTAATTAATTAACATGGACGTGAATCCCAAACAACGCTTGAAACTTTTCGAACAACCATGTGTTAAAAAAATACATTGTTTTATATTTTTAAAAATAAGAAATTGTATTTTATATGCCTAGAACTAGGTTGCACACATAAACCTTTTTAAGTTAACCAAAATTAATATATAGTCAACTCATATCCTCAAAAGCGATCAAATTCCCTAGAGCTAGTTTATTTCCATCATGTTGGTTGGGATAGAAGGATCCACCACCTGGACAAAGAAAAAAGGTAGCAATAAAACCACATGTGAAAATGCAAGTTGGTGATGGAAGCACTCTATGACTAGGAAGGCTCTCTGTGCTTATCGACCTGTTATCCTGATGAAAAACTTCATAAGCGCTTGTGGCGAGGCCATGGCGATTTATTTGAACCTGACATGTCAATACTTCAAGCATAGAGAAACTTCCATTTTTTTCAAATATCAGATCTACTGCAACAAAAGAAATGCATTCTCCTTATTGAAAGAATGAGAAACAATAGGAAGATTGATATTCGATGGAAACAGCTCTGGAAAATCCACCACATCAAGGTCTCCTCTAAAGAATGAAACAAAATGATTACATGAAGGTGGTAGTAAAATGTGATCTTCAGAAACCAAATCATTACCTGAATACGTCAAACTTCCTACAGAAGGTGGTAGTATAAAGTAACCTTCAGAAAGTGTTGCAAAGTCCATAGTCTAGAATTCCTTCCCATTAACTTCTCCCAGTTGCACGTCGATGAAGGCATCAAAAACTTTTGAGATCCTCGTTCCCTAGTTATATACCCACCTTCAACTACTAGGAGAATATTCTTGCAAAGAGCGACAAGCTCTTCGCCCCAGATGGAATCATATGCATAGGAATAATGAAAAAATGTGCAGTACCGATAGAAATTTGATTGTATATGGAGTTTGTTACTACATCCAGAGGTCGGTAAACAAACTTTGACAAAGAAGATGACTTTCTGTCAAGTCTATTACCACACCTAGAAGTCACTCAACAAACTTTGAAATAGAAACTTCTGTAATTTTAGGATGTTGATTCAACCACCCATACAGTTTCTCACATTCATGAGGATCCAAATTTATAATTTCCTTCTGATTATATTCACGCATGGAGTGATATTTGGTGTCATTTTTGAATATTCCATACCATTTTGCAAGCCACGATATGTGCGACTCCTTTGACGAAAGATAGATTATTGTGTCGTCTGCATGATTTGATACACTTTCCAAATCTGTGGTGTTGGAAGAAGCTATATACTTCAACAATGGAGTATTTTGCAGGTGAATTGAAAGTCCCTTCCAATTTCTAGTGGCGAAACAAATAAGTTCAACATACAAATCTTCAGGAAGGCCTTTCAACCAACTAAAGGATCGAATACAGGGAGACTACCAATCATAAGATACCTGAATATTTTGTGTCTGAGTTTCTGTTGGATAACATATTTTTTTTCACTCAAAGATGACGTCACATAAAACCATTCCCTTGTCTTTCAATTGGGCCTAAATGACATCTCTAAGTTGTCTCAGATGTGGATGACCAGGAACATTGCAACGAAGGCACCTTAAATCCCAAGTTTCCGATGATAGAGGGAAATTTCAATAAGTATTTAAAATGAACATTGGAGGATGATAGTAGAATCTTCCGTAAATCTTAGTTTAATGTGTTTTAATGGTAGAAGGCCTCGATCGTTTCACCTATTAATGCCAATAATTTTGAATTTGTGTGGTGAGTTGTGACTAATAACATATGAGTTAACATTTCCATCTGCAAGCATATTCTCAAATATGACAACCTGTAATATATGCACAATATTAAAGAGGGACATGGCGTCGAGACCTTTGTAGATGACACCTATGTGGATGACACTGGGGTAGCACAATATTGCACTCTTACTATTATGATGCCTTAAAAAAAAAAAAACCAACAATTTTTTCCAATTCAAGATGGAGACAAAAAAATTATCAGATCCCATAATATTCGCCCATTAATGCATTTTAATGGGAGATGTCCTCGATCTTTCCACTTATTAAAGCCAAAAATTTTGAACCTGTCTGGTGAGTTGTCACTAGTAAAAGCATAATTAATGTGCATTGGGAAGGGCAGAAGGTGGCGGGGATGGACGGGAGTGAAAAATGATTTCAAACATTTGTGAACTCGGGAGTCTATGAACCCGCGAAACTTTGAAGACTCGACTAAGTATGGAAAGGAAGGTCGGTCAGATGGAGTCATCATAGGTAGATTCAGGCTTGCGTGTTCGAGGAGTCTGAGGTGAAATTGTAGATCACCTAATTTTTTGGTGCAAGATGTATACCCCGAACACGGGGCACCAGAGTTCGATAGCACCTATTCGCGAACCCGCAATCATAAAATTGGCTAAGTACGCAAACGAACGTCGGTCGGGCGGACTCGTGATGTGAACATATAGATGAAGATGAGGATTTGTCAATTTTCCACCCCAAGAACCTGCGAGCACACAAACACGACTAAGTATAGAACCAGAAATGGATAATAGAGGGGAAGAAGAAAAGGGAAAAACGAGTAAGTATAGAAGAGGAAAAATAAAGTGAGATAAGAACTTTATCCCTCACACAACAACACTTAGTCTCATAATTATGAATCCATAGAAACACATTAACTATGGGTAAAACATTCTTAGCTATGAAAAATAGTTGGAGCTCGACAAACTCTAGTTCAAGTCCAAAGAGATGTTGTTTATATCTATTGCAACATTTTTCATATTATTTTATTTTAATAGTATTTTTAGTGGCCCAACTATAAAACCATGTTCCAATTTGTGATTGTCAACTAGAGATGTGTTTGTGAAGACACATTTCCTTGAACCACAGTCCAGAGGCAGGGAAAGTGCAACAACGATTGTTTGTTGAGCAGAGATTTGTTGAAGATTAAGCAATGTATTTCCAAGTGCATGTATCATTTGCATAGTATCAATATGATTTATTTCGCGTTCTTTGAGTATTCTTCTAAATGCACTTGTCATATCTTTGTCACCCTTTTCCATGTCACTATGGCTGCGACAGAGGTGGGATATTTGGTGAACAACGACCTCAAGAACAACACCAAGAAATCATTATACTCTTGTTTCTCTAGTCGTAGTAGTCACATACGAAATGTTCTGCAAGAGGATTTTGGCTCAGGCATTCCCAATATTGAAAATTATTACTTGCAAACTGGAAATAGTAAACATTGACCAATGAACAGGAATGAAACCACAACACGGAGAATCACTGGTGAATGAGAAAGGACAGAAGCGCAACCCTTGGCCTGCAAACTGCAACAACATGTCCAAATGCAGATGCAAGACCCCAACCTTGCAAAGTTGAAGAAAACAAGAGCAAGTAGCAAACAAAACACTAGTGAACAAGTACCAAGAGGCCCAACTGCAGGTGCAAGACCTCAATTCTGCAAATTTGAATCAAACAAAAACAAGCAGTATCCAATGAACCAACAAGCAAGCATCAACTAGTCAACCAGGAATGCCGATGAAGAATAATATTGCCCAAATTCACTGCACAAAAGATTGTATAAAAATATCGGAGGAATATATTGTAACACGCCTGTTAAGAAAACATTTCAGGCTGTGAGGCATGTCAGGTAAACATTTAAGGATGTGAGGACCGTCCAAATTCCTTCCACTATGTAAACATTTAAGAAAGGTATCATTTGCATAGTTGGAATTCTATATCCGCAATTGGAAATGCGCTTCTGTCACTCCCCATTTACGAGTAAGTTTCACTGGCATGGTTGCATCCCTATTCGTTGTTTGTTGTGTTTTTCCTAGTTTGCAAGTAAGAATTTTCAAAATTGGGAGCAATCAAAATCCTCTTGCAGAAGATCTTTTAATGCAAATTCAACACTGAGACCCATTGGTGAATGGGGGAGGACAGAAGTGCATCCCCTGGCCTGCAAACTACAACAAAGGGTCCAACCGCAGATGCAAGACCCCAACCTTGCAAAGTTGAAGCAAACAACAGATAGCAGCAAACAAAAAACCAGTGAACAAGTACCAAAAGGCCCAACTGTAGCTGCAACACCTCAACCCTGCAAAGTTGAATCAAACAACAATAAGCAACATCCAACAAACCAATGAGAAAGCATCAACCAGTCAACCAGGAATTTCGATGAAGAACAATATTGGCCAAATTCACTGCAAACAAGATTATATCAAAAAATTAGAGGAAAATGTATTGTAACACACCTATTAAGCAAACATTTCAGGCTATGAGGCATGTCAAGTAAACATTTAAGGATGTGAGGACAGTCCAAAGGCCTCCCACCGTGTAAACATTTAAGAAATTTGCAATTTGCAGTGTTGGTATTTTGCATCATCAATTGGGATTGCGCTTCTATTGTTCCCCATTCATGGGTAAGTTTCGGTGCCATGGTTGCATCCTTATTCATTGTTTTTTTTTTTTCTTTTTTCAAGTTTGCAAGTAAGAATTTTCAATACTAGGAGCGATCAAAATCCTCTTGCAACCCATATTTGTATGTGACTACTACGAACAAAGAAATAGGACTGTAAGGTTGTCTTCATCTCATTCCTGAACGCCAATGTTCGACACAAAACCCACCTCCATCGCAGCCACAATGAAATATAAGAAAAGGAAATCGTATTTTCTCCTCACATACAAAGATGTTCTGCAAGAGGATATTGACTCAGCCATCTCCAGCATTGAAATTTTTCACTTGCAAACTGGAAATAGAAAACAACAAACAATGAATAGGAAGGTAAACATGGCATCGAAACCCACCTGTCAATGGGGAACAATAGAAGCGCAACTCCAATCACGGTTGCAAAGTCCCAAGCATGAAAATTGCAATAAGACCAATAGGAAAACAAGAGCAACAACATCATGCAAACAAGAAACCACTGAAAAAGAAACGAACAATCATCAACCAGTGAACCAATAATGTTGTTGAAGAACAATATTGACCATATTCACTGCAGAGAACATTGCATAAAAAAAAACGAAGGAAAATGTATTGTAACGGGCCTGTTAAGTAGACTGTTAAGTAAACATTTAAGGCTGTGAGGCCTGTTAAGTAAACATTCAAGGTTGTGAGGCCTGTTAGGTAAACATTTAAGTCTGTGAGGACCGTCGAAGGGCCTCGCACTGTGTAAACATTTAAGAAATAATGCAGTGTGGCGGGTCTATTACATACACAAAATAATTATTATATTATTTTATAATAATATAAAATAATAACAATAAAAAAATAGTAATAATAGTAACAATAGTTCGAACAATAGAGACTATGCAAAAAAAAAATTAGTCAAAGGACAAACTAATATGAAGTCAACTAATAAAAAACTGACTCTCGATGCTCAAAACTTTGGATATCTAAACATTTTAATAAAAATAGTAAAAATTCAGAAAGACCGTAGATGATCAAAAACTTTGGATATGCTAACATATAAAACATTGGGAATAGCGAAGTTGGAAATAAGACCTCCAATTTGTTATCCAATTAGATCATGACATATATGGTATTTTTTATTATATACAAATTAATGTTTTTAGTTCTCTAGTTCCAACAATAGAGATTATGAAAATATTTTTTGTCAAAGGAAAAACTAATATGAAGTCAACGAATTATCAATTGCTATAGTCCCTCTACGCCTTCGACAGGGACTAATAACTTGTTAATTTATATAATTAAATTTTATCAAACAAAGTTGAAAATCATAATGCTTATAATAGAGTGTTTTAAAAGATAATTTTGTATAAGTTACAATGAGAAAATGATTTTATGTTGAAGAGATTGGCCTTAATAATGTGAAAAGGTTTTTTATATGGAAGAGGTTAGCTTAGCCACATGAATTAATGTTTTTGTACATTGAAAGTGATAAATTAAAGTTTTATTGAAAACTAAAATCTATCGTGATAAATAACAACAAAACCATGTCCTAAATGAGGATGGTAGATATCATTAATGAGCATTATAAATGTAGAGGGAACATTAGTAATCCAATAACAACAAAACCATGTCCTAAATGAGGATGGTAGATATCATTAATGATCATTATAAATGTAGAGGGAACATTAGTAAGCCTAAAGCCCATAACCAGCGTAAACTTTCTCTTGAGTGTGGTCTTCCAAGTATCAAGTATGGTCTTTGAAGTATCGTTAGAGTTGATGCTAACTTGATGATAGCTCACACTTAGATTAATCTTAGTAAAGAACTTAGTGCCCCTAAGTTGGTCTAATGAATCATCCATGAGAGGTAGTAGATAGTAATTTTTTATAGTAGCTTTTTATAGAGCACAATAGTTGATAACTAAAAATCATTCTTCGGTTTCTTTCTTGGAGACAATGAAGGTTGAGGAAGCACAAGTGGAGGGGCTAGGTTGAATATAGCCATAATTCAAAAGGGCCTAATTTTTTCTCAATTTTCATAGCCTCATAAGGGGCGATGTGATAGGACGGAGAATTGGGTAGAGAAACCTATAGAATTAAGTTAATGAGTGCTAGATAACATATAGAGGAGGAATACCTTATGGTGGGAGAAAGTCATCTGAAAACTCAAGACGTAAAGGTTCCATAAATAATGGAATTAAGTAGGATGCATTATTTGGCTTGACTAGGTGCATTAGACAAATTGAGACACATTTATTTAGGTTAAAATTACATACATAGAAATTTATATACAATAATGAGGATGTTTGCATGGTAAAATAAGTAAGTTCATAGGTTTTTCCATCCTTGCAAATCTTATATGTGTTATGGCTATTACCACATGATCCGAAAAGATCTTTTAAACGACAATGGTTGAATTATTATGTATGAGTTATTTTACCATTTAGGAAACTAATGAAAGAGGAAACATAACAGCCATAAGATAATATACAGATATAAACATAAGCATGAATAAAAACAAACCATAAAACACCAAAGTGATATCGGAGTTCGGCACTCGCCTACATCTACGGGCCTTTGTCTCAGTGGGTGAGGCTTTCTTATTTATGTTCAAAGTTTTAAAAGTACATCATAATAGTTATAAAAAGGTTACAAACTAATCTGATCTTGTTCTACTAGATCTCAAGAACCCCACAAAACTGATGGCACTGAAAACGGATGAACGCAGCTCCCAGAAATGGCTCGCAAAGGTGCTCTCCTCAATAACTTCCCTACATAAAAATGGCTTTGGCTCAACAATCCTTCAGCATTTTCCTATTTTGAACCTCCTCCATGGCTCCAAGAACCTCTGTTTTTTATAGGCCTGAAGTTGGTAACCACCTCCCAACTTATCCCCATGATCTGGCCTCAAAAAGGGCCAAAGATCCCCCAAAAATGGGCAAAATCCCAAAAAACTGTTGAATAAAACAATTAAAATCATATATTAAAGTATAAAAACCCACTATTTGGAAAAATCAAGGGTGCAACCCCTAAAATTTGGGCTCCTAGTCACTTGGGTGCCTCCATGTGGCTTTGTTCCATGCGATGGCCCCTTATCCATTAGCTCTCGGTCGCATATATGGCCATGTGGATTGGTTCTAGCCTCCATGCGCAAATATCAATTGTAGCCCTTGGTTATAACCCCCTGGTCACGTGCCCTTGGTCAATGGGCAAGCCCAACTGATTGGGAGCCAATCCCAAACAGTCTATGCAAACGATATTCAAAGGTCGAGTCATATGGTAAGTCTACACTTAAAGGAGGAATCGAGGCTAGTAGGACCCATAAAAAAGTGCGCCAACGTAAGGTCCCTTGGTATAGTCGTATGGTGTAGCAGTCAGGGGTTGGGGCTAGGCCCAACCCTTTTCTCTGTCAAGTTTACATAAAATGCAACTTAAATATATATGGAAACATATATTGGTAAGAACCATTGTATAGGCGGTTTGGTAGCCCAACTTATGTGAAGACTCTGGCACCCATAGAGGTCAATATGGTTCGAACCCAGTGGACTCCAAAACCTTTAGCTAATGAATGGGTGCCACGTGGTAGCCCATGAATGGGCCATGTG
Source organism: Picea engelmannii (assembly GCA_009831015.1). Taxonomy (NCBI): domain Eukaryota; kingdom Viridiplantae; phylum Streptophyta; class Pinopsida; order Pinales; family Pinaceae; genus Picea; species Picea engelmannii. Next base: position 483,283 of record ML790859.1, read on the forward strand.
GAATTGTACCATATGCCAACTAACTTCCATGTGTCAATGCATGATTCTACCATCTTCATCCAATGTACCTGCCATGTAAGCCAGTGCCACATGTCACCCTTGTAGTGGTGCCACATGTCACCCCTTGACTCGTCCACCTGTACTTGCCCAGTCAGAAAACTTTCCAAGTCAGTATGCCAATGCACCCTTCCACATCAGCTGTATGGACATACGTCATGTACAGTCAGCTACCACGTGGCATTATACGGACTGTACAATCATCAAATTTTGTTTGTTTGGCGAAATGAACAGATTGTGATATTTTGGTCATACAAAGTCCGTTTGAGCCCATTCAAGTTGCGTTGGGTTTGCATCGATGACTCCTATGCACACGTCCGTTTTGAATCCATTCTGAGAACTTTGATTTTTAGGCCTTCCTGGACCCAATTTGGTCCCGAGATCCAATTCTGGATCACACCTCCCCACTAAATACATTTTGGTCCTCCAAAAGGTTACTGACCAGTCATCAAGTGTGGGATAGGACATCACACTTGTTCTCTATCTTTTGCACCTGTCTCATCAAGATCAACTATAAAACAACCATGAGAACTGACAGCATATTTTTAGCCACTTGTACCCTGTCACATCTTATTGAAGCCACTGTCATCCATGTTGACAACATTACTAATGATAACATCAAAAATATGACTGCAAATGAGCTAATATGTTTTTAATACTTGCACGACATTAGCTTATCTTGAAGCAAAGTGTGATTGATCTTCCACTCTACAATCATCTCATGTTCTTACTTAAGATCAATTACTTGATTTGAAACAATTATAGGTGTGTTTCTTGCATGAGCCACCTTTCTTAATTGTTCCATTGTTTGAAGAGATTTGTTTGCCTTTAAATGATGAGCATGAACAACATATTCTTGACCTTCTTTGGTTAAGTGATATTGATTATTTTCCATGTAGAAGATTGCTTTGCGATCATACAAATAAGGACTACCTAAGACTATTCCACATTCATTTAGTGGCACCACATCACATGTTACCTCATCCACAAACTTAGATGAAATTTCAAACTTTAATGTGAATTGCTTTGTTATGTGCAATTTATGGTTGTTGCTTATCCATTTAAGTCTGTAAGTCTTATGATGCATCTGAGTGTTTAATCCCAATTGTTTAACCAATTCCTATGAAATCAAGTTAGATTGAGATCCACTATCTATCAATGTGTCGACCTTAGTATGTCTCATAATGACCCTTATGTGAAACAATTTACTTCTAGAATCAAATCCATCACCAATTTTACCTTTCAAACCAACCAATGAGACTTTAGATTCATCACCTGAATCTGATCCCAATTATGTTGGTCATGTCATTGTTGCAACTGTTTGCCTCCCTTTATTTTCTTTGAACCACTTATGTCTCTTCTTGGGATGCAATTTCCAACAATGGTCCTCATCGTACCCTTATTTCTTGCAATGCTTGCAAGAGGGCTTCTCTTCCTTTCTTTCCACTGAATTTGCCTTCTTGCCATTCCACTGCCTTTTGTCCTCTTTCCTTGAAGATGATTCCCCTGATACACCAACCCTTGCTTTCCCTGCTTCAATGTATGTTTCTTGAACAAAAACCTCATCAATATTAGTATTTCCAAACATAAATATAGTGTTACGAATATGTGTAGGTAAACCTCCTATATACTTCATAAGAGTTTCTTGGGTATGTAAAGGAATATCTAACATCAATGCCATTTTACAAAATCCATCTGTGTATTCTTTCATTGTTTGTCCTTTTCTTAGTTTAATACCTTGCCATTCAATTAAATCCTTTTCTTTATAACCCAAAGGAAATAATTGCTTTCTAAGTGTAGAAACAAAAACTTTCCATGATGGAAATACATTACCCACTTGTTGCATGCCATTTTGCAACTTGTTTTTCCACCAGATGAGTGTTGTGCCTGCAAGTCTAAGCGAGGCCAACTTGATTTTAGTGGCCTCATCCTTGATTTGTTGCACACTACAATAAACCTCCATCTATCTGACCCAATTATCAAGTCTCTCTGCATTGTCTTCACCATCATACATAGGTAATCCAAATTTCACATCAAGTTTTAGTAAAGGAATATCATTTTTATGTTTATGGACATGTTTTATTGCGGTGCTTTTAGAACTTGAACTTGAAGAAGAAGAAGAAGAAGAAGATGGAGAAGAAGAAGGTGAAGGAGGAATTTGAGGAGGATCCTCTCCTTCTTCGCTTTTGACCTTTGAATATTCACCTAGATTCAGTCTCTTCCGTTCCAAGTAATCATCATACAAAACCTTCATCATCTCCAACATGGCAAAGAAAAATTTTCGCAACTCTTTCTCGTCATGAGAAAGTCCCTCTTCCGATGCCATCTTCTCACTTTGAGAAGTTATCTTTTTCAATCCAATCAATGGATTCTATTCAACAAGATCTCCTTCACCACGACTCAACTTTTCCATGGTAATCATGCAAACTCAAAAACCAAACGTCAACTAGCTATGATACCACTTGATCTGAAAAGATCTTTTAAACGACAATGGTTGAATTATTATGCATGAGTTATTTTACCATTTAGGAAACTAATGAAAGAGGAAACGTATCAGCCATAATATAATATACATATCTGAACATAATCATGAAGAACAATAAACCATAAAACACCAAAGTGATAACGGAGTTCGGTAATCTCGCCTACGTCTCCAGGCCTTTGTCTCAGTGGGTGAGGCTTTATTATTTATGTTCAAAGCTTTAAAATTACATCACAATAGTGCCAAAAAGGTTACAAACTACTATGGTCTTGTTCTACCAAATCTCAAGAACCTCACAAAACTAACGACACTGAAAATGGATGAACATAGCTCCCAGAAATGGCCCGCAAAGGTGCTCTCCTCAATAAATTCCCTGCATGAAAATGGATTTGGCTCAACAATTCTTCAACATTTTCTTGTTTTGAACCTCCTCCATGGCTCCAAGAACCTATGGATTTTATAGGCCTGAAGTTTGTAACAACCTCCCAACTTCTCCCCAATATCTAGCCTCAAAAAGGGCCCAAGATCCCCCAAAAATGGGCAAAATTGTAAATTCTAACCTTGTACAATATCTACTGCAAACTAATATTCAGAAAAGAACAGAAAAGATACAATGGAAAATACAAACATTACACAGAGATTTTTCACCTGGAAACCCAAACCGGGAAAACTAGCATATATTATATTCATACCTTGTGTTACATTGTTTACAATATAATATACATATAGGAGCCAACGGCATCCAAAACCCTAACCCAATGACCTGGATTAGTCCAAAACCCTAATTCCTTAACCGGAAATAGAAAACCATCGGCAAAAAACCATGTGTCGAAAAACCACCTAAATAAAATTTGGTCCCGGAAATATGTCGTCCCACTTGTTGTTTTCTTTGCACATAGGGGGTTACGGGGTTACATAGTCAACAATCCAGGGCAACAATGCCCATGGATCCTCTACACCAAGAGAACTTCTCAATGCTTATAGATTTTGTTAATGAATCTGCAACATTCTTCAAAGTGTCCACCTTCATCAATGATACTTTCTTTTCTTCAATCATGTCTCTCACAAAGTGATATTGAACATCAATGTGCTTTGTCTTTGAATGATAAGCAGGGTTCTTCGC
>ML790859.1:499154-526992 GCA_009831015.1 Picea engelmannii
AAGATCCTTCTAGAAGCGGAAGCTTCTATTAGGTCTTCTTACATCCGCCTTATTCTATTTTATTGAAAGGCCTTATTAATATTGACCTTTATTACATCCGAATACATTGATCTACCTATGTGCAGGTTAGGACCTTAACACATAACATCCAAACTATGCTAGGTATAATGTGTTCATATCACTGATAGTGAATTCTATCATAATTCACATTAATTCATATGCAATTTATACCGAGGAACATCCCATTATAATATAGATATTTCAACGTTGTAGTGTTAGACCTTCTAGCCCAAATATGTCTTATGGAATCCACCTATAAATCTCACTAACAATATTCAATAATGTCATTGACTACCACTGGTCCTATAAGGACATGAATATAATTTATTTGTTTAATCCTTGCAATTCCCACATTGGAAAAAAACGATCCATTAATTGTTTCTAAAAATTGATCCTAGCCTACCCTGCTAACAAATGATGGCAATTGATACTCAATGGATCCATCAAAAGACCACTTATTTCAAAAGAATCCCAACCTACTAGGAAATGATGGTAATTGATAATGCAAAGTGTTGCAAGGCTAAGCCTTGGAAATAACTCAGTTGGGGTCCCCAACACTCAAAAATATCTTCAAAAGGTGAACATTAAAAAAATTCATAAATTTCATTTTTTTTCAATTAAACGAAAATATAGTGTTAAACAACACGAGATAATCACATTGCCACACAAAATTGAAAATATACATACATAATATGTCCAATTATATATTGTACATATTTCAAGTCACAAGTGAAGCATCCAAACAAAATTGCATTAAGTATAAATGTATCTATTATCCACTATGCTACTACCAATATGCCCATTTCCCCGTTTAAGGGCATGGGCATCGGGTCACCTCAACTATAAACAGAGGGTGGAAGGAAGCATCCAAAGGGTGTTGGAGATGCATATCCTCATTACATTGACTCAAAAATACCTCTTTTCTTCTTAAAATATCAACATTATCAAAGTGGTAAGAAACATGGAATACAAATTGAAAAACAAAGAACATAGCACATGCATAACTTATAGTTTGAGCAATCCATCAAGAGTTACAACAAGAGTATGTTGTGAGCTCAATCCCTTATTTTGTGTTGCTTCTTATTCCCTAGGTTTTTTTCACATCTACCCATGTATGGAGAGTTCCATGTTAGCGAAGATGTGATTGGTCCCAATGGTGATTCCCTAAGAAATTGTGATATTATGTGCTCTTCAATAGATTATATCACCATTTTTTTCCTTTCCTTTTCAATCTCATAACCCTAGTGTTGTTCCTTTTCCTCGTGTATCAATCCTTCTTCCATGGGATTAAATGAATATTGGGTATCTGTATCCATGGGATTAAATGAATATTTGACATTTTTTCCTTCATTAAACCCATATGGGAATGCTCATATCTATTTTTTATCCCTAGAGGAAGGTTAACCCCATAAGGTAGCAATCAAATCCTTTTTTTTAACCCTCCAAGGACGTTAGCACTTGGATCTCTCTTTTTACCCTGTAATTAATATATATATATATATATATATATATATATATATGAAATATCTTTAAGGTTATTATTAAAAACAATAATCTGAAAAGCACTTCTACATTCCCATACATTCATTTAGAGAGTATGCTAGTTTTAAAATTTTAAAATGTTAGAAGTGAACAAATATGAAATGAATTACACATTAGATTATAAAAATGGTTCATGTACCTTCATGTTCAAACTCATCATAATTGCAAATTTGTATCAAGAAATTTGGTAAAAGGAGAGCGCATGATGGTTCACATATCGTTGCTCCCACATTTTTAGGGTAAACAAGCACAGGGAAATATGAACATTTCAAACCCCAAGTGACTATTCGATTAGGGTGGAAGGTTGTATGATATCCTATTTGTGTTTAGGAGAGAAATTACCAGATGAAGAATATTTGGCCGCAAGCAAGTGACAAAAATGTTGGAATTATGACAACAATTAGTTATGGTAATAATAAAAATTTAGTTGTGGTAAATATTTGGTAGTTCATATAATGGAGGAAGTTCATGAACCGATGTAACCAAAGCAAGTTCTTGAACTGATGTAAGACCTATGTTGTATATATCCATGAAGCCCCGAGAGGAATTTTGTAATGTTGTAAGCCTAATTATAATCTCATATTGAATAATTAGACATACTCATACCTTGCCCCATGGATGTTTCCTTGACACATAATCAGGGTTTTTCCACATAAATCTCATGTGTTAATCTATGTGATTGTTTTGTCTATATTTCCATATTTCTTGCATTTATTATTGTTTCAGGGCCTTGAATACCAACAAGTGGTAACCGAGCTAAGGTTAGTGTTTGGACTGTGGAACGAAGAGGAGGAATGGTAGAGATGAAACCCTAGCTTCTATTCAGGGAAAAATCAAGAAAAATAAATCAAGTAGATCAGTAGAAGAATTGGTAGCCTTGCAAATAAAAGAAGTTGTATTATGTTGTTCTAGGGTTCTCTTCACACACACATAGGAGAGACAAATCAAGTCGGGGTTCGTCATGAAGGTGATAGCTTACGCAACCTATCCAAGAAGTGAGAGAGTCGACCAATTTCAAAGGGTTTTGTTGGCACCATGTAATAGTTTGGAGAGAAAGTGATAGACGTTGGGTAGAAGGTCAGTCTAAGAGGAGGAAAACCCCTTTTGAGCCGCGAGTTGAACCCGCATGTAGAAAAGGAAGACAAATATGCACTTGTTGAGGTGAAGGTAGCAAGGGAAAACTCTGGAAGTCGAGGGATTTTTTGTTGAAGGTAGATGATTTCATGTTGGAGATTGAGTCGACTGATGAAGGATTGAGATCAGGAATCCACAACAGAAGGAGGGTTTTACAGACAAAAGAAAGTGTGCAAAGGTCACTGCCATCATCCATCGTCGAAGTCGAGCAGAGTAAACTAGGTTTAGTGCTGCCCCTTTTTTTTCCTTGGAAGAGATTCAAATTTGGTAAAGGCATCAACTCTTCATGAAATATCTCGAATCTCGTTTACCAAAATTATTTTTGGGATTCATAAAAATAAAATTTTATGTTTTGAAAGGAAGTTTGAAAAGTCCACCTAGTTTTTTTTTAATTAAAAGTATTTCTTTAGTTTTGTGGAGAATTTTTTTTTAGGAGGAATATATATATATATATATATATATATAACAAAAATCAAAATTGACATTTGAAGAGGGATCATGTGTGAAGAATTAATGGCAAAGGTGACAAGTGCTAAATTCTAAATTGAAAAATTTGGTGGAAACTTAAAATGAGAGATTTGTTAGTACACCAAGGGTTGCATAAGGATTTAGACAACAACATGAAAAAACCTACATCTATGACCAATGAAGAGTGGGAAGACCTGGATGCCAGAGCCCTCAAGACGATTCGACTATCTCTTTCCAATGATTTCATGTTTAACATTATTGGAGAAGAAATGATAACATGATTATGGAGCAAGATGGAAAGTATTTATATGAAAAAGTCCTTAACGAATTAGATTTATTTAAAGATGGAAACTATACAATTTAAAAATGAGAGAAGGTACAAAAATCACAAATCATTTGAATACGTTTAATACTCTTATATGCCAGTTGAATAGTATGAATGGTAAACCTGGTGACAAAGATAAGGTCGTTACATTGTTATGTTTATTGCCTGAATTGTGGGATCATCTAGTTACTTCCATTAGCTTTAGTACCACCGAGACTGTTGAATTTAAAACTGTTTTTGGAGCTCTGTTGTCTAAGGAGGTGCAGATAAAATAAATTCTTGAAACCTCCACACCATAATCATTAGTGGCTAGAGGCGGGTGTGAAAAAAGGATACATGACTCGATTAGAACATCCATGGCTAAGTCGACAAGAATAAAGGGTAAGAGAAGATGCTGACACTGTAATAAAGTTGTTCATCTTAAAAAATATTGTTGGAAGTTGCAAAAGTCCAAGGAGTCCAAGGAAGACTCTAAAATGGAGGAAAATCCAGTTGAATCAGGTCTAGGTATGATTGATGAAGTCTTGTCTATTAGTAATTTCTATGAATATTATGATGAACGAATTTTAGACTTTGATGCTTCACACCATATTTTCACAAATACAAGTTGGTTTACTTCCTATCAAGTAGTTGATAGTCGAGTTTTTCTTATGGGTAATGATAATTATTGTAAGATTATCGGGGTTGGAAGTGTCAAAATCAAAATGTTTGATGGGATTATAAGGACATTAATTGATGTTATACATGTTCATGAACTAAAGAAAATTTTAATTTCTCTAAGAGTGTTGGATTCTAGTGGTCATGAGTTTATAGGTCAAGGTGGAGAACTGCAAGTGTTCAATGCCATTTTGATGGTTATGAAGGAAAAGAAGATTGGAAATTTGTATAAGTTGGAAGGAAAAACTAAAACAAGTGAAGTTGTGGTGGTATATAAGAAATAAAGTGCACCTACTTTTTTACTGTATCAGCAACATGGTCATATGAACAAGAAAGGGTTGGGGTTGCAGGTACCGGTAAGTCGTAAGTTATTTTCAAACTTTCAACCTTTGAATTTATGGAAGATTTATATCTCTATTGATTACATTTTTGGGGTTAAGGGATGTAGACTATGGGATCCTATTGCCCACAAAATCATCATTAGCAGAGATATATACATGGAAGAATCAATAGTTGTTCAAAATCACAAAGGGAGATTTGTTTGCAAACTCAAGGAATCATTGTATGGCCTAAAGTTACCCATGCAATTGTACAAGATGTTAGATTTTGAAATGGTGAGCCAAAATTTCCTAAGAAGTGAATATAGCCATTGTTTTTATTTTGAGAGGTTTGAAAATGGTACATTCATGTTTTTAGTATTATATGTTGATGATATGCTAAGCATGTTTAAGATTAATAGGTTAGAGACTTAGTTGACTAGGATGTTTCAGATGAAGGATCTAGGAGCAACAAAACAAATCTTAGGTGTAGGAGTACACATAGACTGGAGAAATGGTAAGTTGTAGTATCACAAAAAAAGTCTATGGAGAAGATATTGATGTGGTTCGGTATGAACTTTGTGAAACTAGTAAACATAATGCATCATTTTGTAAGACAAGTCACTGATGGAGGTGTAGTGGTCCATACTGAAGCAAGTTGTGCAGACATATTCACGAAACTAGCACTGCTCGAGAAGTTGCAGTGGAGTGTACCTTCTCTTGGCTTGCAAAAGAGGTGATGAATGAGCTTGGGAAAGGTCTCAAGTAAATTGTTTTCAATGTGGATATTATTGGAATTATGACAACAATTAGTTACATGGTAATAATACAAATTTACTTATGGTAAATATTTGGTAGATTGTATAACGTTTGTGAACCAATGTAACCAAAGCAAGTTCTTGAACTCATATAAATGAACTAACCTATGTTGTGTATATCCATAAAGCCCTGAGAAGCATTTTGTATTCTTGTAAGCCTGATTATAAGCTCATATTGAATAATAAGACATACCCATACTTTCCCGTGGATGTTTCCTTGACACAGAGTGAGGATTTTAGCACATAAATCTCTAGTGTTAATCTATGTGATTGTTTTGTCTATATTGCATGCGCAAATCTCTATTTTTCTTTTCGAGTGATCGCTAAAGCGGGTAAACATAGCTTGGATATTCAAATCTATGCGGCATTTACATGTGTTATGGCTTGAAGATTTCATTTCTCTACAATTTGCATGAGTAGAGCTCTCATAATCCATACAAACCATTGAATTTTGGTTTCTTTTTTAACCTACTCAGGTGAAATGTGTGGTAAATTTGTTTGGCAATATGTATGCCAAAAATATGGCTTTTTTATATTCTCTGCTTCGATATTTACTCTTTCAAAGATTCATGCAAATATGTGAGAGATTACATACATTTTGAAACACGGAGCTAAGAAAATGAAATCTATTACTTATATATAAAATAAAATAAAGTATATATATATATATGATAAAATAAAGGAATGGAATCTACCTCTTTTAACGTGGGGACACCAAAGATGCTAGTCTGTTAGAGTGTTTCTGTAGATTCGAACATAGTAAATCAATAGTGTACATAGGAATAATAAAAGAAAATAATAAAGGATGGATACACTAGTAAATTCTCTATCCTTCAAGCATAAAGGGTTGCATGCTATCCATGTCCATGGATCAATGTGATCCCATCCATCGACCGTTGATGTCCCAAGGAGCCACTGTGATCATTCAATATTGTTGGTTGATGGCACTGGAATCTATGGCACTATTTCATGACCTGATCTACATTATATGGCATTGTTTCACGACCTTATTTACATTGTACTAATAGCCCGGATGGATTTTCTTCGAGTATACTCTTGATTAATTAATTCCTAGTTATCTTATGTGTTTAATATGTGATATTCTTCATCATATTATTAAGATGGTGGTTTGCTAATTGTAATGTAGATATTATCTTTAAGTGAGTAATTTTATTTGTTATTTAGAAGGTTGTTGTAGATTTAGGAGGTTGTGAGAGATCTTTTCCAACTTAGTCTCCTAGTTTGGTGTGTAGTTGAGATATTCTCTCAACCTCACATTCTATATTGGGAATAAGCTAGATCTAACTTGTGAACTATATATAATGGAATCACAATTTATTGTAAATAATTTATTTATTCAATAGAGTTTTGTTTTGTGTGTGTAACAATGTCTCATCTCTCATATTTTATCTTGGAATCAAAGCAAGTCTAGGCTTGACTCCCTCATGGGAGGGCCTAGGAAAATGAGAGAGTGATTTCTAATCTTGTGTAAATATGTAGGATTAATGTTAGTGTCTAGGTGAGAGGAGATTATTTGTTTTATGAGTGATTGATGGAGTGTGTGTTTAGTGTGAAGGATTTTATATTGGCGACTACAAAATATGCCCACATATTTTCTTTCCATCAGAGGTCATGGTGTAAGACTAACTCAAATACATTTTGTGTCTAGAGTATATTTTCCTAGAGAACTAAGGAACACCATGGTTGGGTACCTAGGTGTCTCTATAAAGGGAAGTATGTCCATAGGATGGCCAATTGTTCAGCTTTTGCAATCAAATTTGAATTTATTTATTGGTCTGAAGCAATTGTATCTCCAAAGCTAGAAGGGATCAAGTGCAGGTAAAAGTTCACTATGGGTGGTTGTCCAGTTAGTTTGGGAGTTATGTATCTAGGGAAAGATCCCTCATTAGTTTTTTAGGACAATTGAGTGGTCTACTAATGAGGTTACATGACACGTGCGTGAGTTGTTGTCCAGTAATTGACTTCGGGAGATCTGTGATTTAGGAGTTCAGGGAGGGAACTCGGGCATTCAACTCAGGAGCTTCAACTCACTAGCTACACCTTTACGAGGGTTACCATACAACTTTCTTGATGGAGTTAGTAGCTTAGAAGATTACGAAATGGTTAAGGGATGTTGATGAAGACCATACTTGATAGAGATCAAGACAAGTATTCGTCAAGGGACGGTGCTCTAGTAATTAACTCTTACTTTTGTTATAAGCTTAATATGTGATATTCTTCATCATATTATTAAGATTGTGGTTTGCTAATTGAAATGTAGAAATTATCTCTACTTGAGTGACTTACTTTGTTATTTAGGAAGTTGTTGTAGATTTAGTTGGTTGTGAAAGATCTTCTCCTACTTAGTCTCCTAGTTTGGTGTGTAGATGAGATATTCTCTCAACCTCTCATTCTATATTCTATATTGGGAATAAATTAGATCTGATAACAACTTGTAATGGAGTCACAATGCATTGTAAATAATTTAATTATTCAATAAAGTTTTGTTTTTGTGTAACAATATATCATCTCTCATATTTTATCTTCTCCAAGGCTCATGTAAAGAAATAAAAAAAAAAATTAACTATTTTTTTAAATAATTGAGATGATAAATATAACTTTATCTTCCCTCAAATATAGGAAAATTCTAAAACTTAAATTTGGAATACGTTCAAATTTAGAAATTATTTTCATTGGATAACAGTATAACCATTGATATACTTTCTATTAATAATTATTTTATTTAGTATAAATGTTCAAATTTTAATAATATAAACATGGATTAACTAAATCATAAATATGTTGCAAATGCAGGCAAATAATTATTATCATAAAATACGTTTTTATGTGTAAATATTTTGTGTAAAAGATAAATACAGCTTAAAAAATACATCATACAATTCATGTGATATAATACGTTACGGGCTTAGTAATTTTTTTCTATCCGTTGAGTTTGTAATTTCAACCATCCTTATTTCCAAATTGCCCGACAAGTGATGAGGATAAAAATACAACAGTAAATATAATCATATTTTACGAAGACACGAGCTGCTCAACTCTAGCTGGGCAGGACTGTGGGTGACGCCCAGATCAATCCACTCTCAAATAGACAACACGTAAACAAAAATATTGGAAATGCAAGTTCTGCAATGTACTGCTTTGCAATTTTCTTTCAAAAGTATCGCTGCATATACCAGTGAAGGAATTTCCAAGAGTTAAATATATACTGATTAACAAACTCCACCACGATAATTTGGAAGTTTTTTGGGAGCTTCAACATCAAATAAATGAGAGCTTGGAAACTAAGAGCTTTAAATTAAAATTATATTAAATTAAAATGTAAATAAATTTATTTCATTATTACAAATACATAATTTCTTACAAATATTTTCATTATATTTATTCAAAATATCACTATAAAACTATAAAACTAAGACTAAACTATAAGTAAATATTATTTCAAAAATTAGTTAACTAAAAAAATTTAATAATACTCACTTTATAGTTGTGAATATGAAAAACTTTTAATGCATTTGTGTTTTCCTTCAAGCTCAAACTAAACATGAAAGTCTACTAAAGCAATACCCTATCCACCACAAGTATTTGATCCACTCTGTAGTTGATATCAACCAACCATATCATTGACTTTTATTGTATTTTCATATTAAAAGAGTAGTACTACTTTGTTTTTTCCAATAAAAAAAGAATAATGCTTCAAATTTATATAGATGTTTAAAGTTTATATATGTAAAATTTAATTTTAAAAAGATGTTAAAATTGTATAGATGTATTTTCAATTTTGTTTCTCATTTTCTAATGGAATATTTATGGATATTAAAGTTTCAGTATTGTGTTAAATATATTCATATAGGGCACCATACAAATCCAAATACGAGATCACAGCTTATCTGAAGAGCTCAAATCACATGAAGCGACAATAAGTCAAAAGCTAGAGGAGAGAAAGGCCCAAGAAGAGATCTCGTGGAGACAAAAGTCACGCATCCAACGGCTCAAGGAGGGTGACAGAAACAGTAAATTCTTTCATAGATCTACCATTCAAAGGAAACACGCCAATCGCATCACTCAGCTACTCTCATAAAACAGGCAAACCCTGCACACCCATGAGAAGCTAGAAGAAGAGCTGGTCACCTATTATCAAAATCTCTTGACAGAGCTCCGGAAGGACAGAACACAAGCAATCACCCAGAGCATGCAACACATACCCTCCCTAATCACGGAGAAACAAAACGCGGCCCTGGCACGACCCATCATGCTCGAAGAAGTGAATCAGGCTCTTCAGGACACCCCCAAGGGCAAAGCCTCGAGGCCGGATGGCTTTACTTAGGATTTCTTCCATCGTTGTTGGCCAATGCTCATAGAGGAGGTGTGCGAGATCATTGAGGACTCCATAATTTTAGTTCAAGTCCTCCCGGCTCTCAACACCACTTTCCTCACCCTCATTCCCAAAGAAGAGTGGGTGAGCCGCCCCAAGCAGTTCCGACCAATCGCCCTCTGCAACGTTATTTACAAGCTCCAAACCAAGGTGATAGCAAGGTGACTCAAGCCTATCCTCCCTTTCACTATCTCGCTAGAACAATCAGGGTATGTGGAGGGAAGACAAATCTTGGACAGCATCATCCTTGCTCACGAAGTTATCCACTCTCTACAGAAGACCCGTACTCTAAGTATGCTCCTAAAACTGGACCTCTCTAAAGATTTTGACAAGGTAAGTTGGGACTATATGCGCTCAATGCTTCTCGCCTTTGGTTTCAACCCCTCCTGGGTAGACTGGATACTGAACCTCACCTCCTCGACTTTCTTCTCAATACTCGTCAATGGAGTTCCTTCTCGCCCTTTCTTCTCAATCCTCGTCAATGGAGGGGATCATCTTTCCCCGTTCCTCTTCATTATCTTGGCGTAAGGTCTCATTCACTCTATTCAGGCTGCAGCAACAAACAATACGCTAAAAGGGCTGCCATTGCATGGCATCAACCCTTCGATCTCTCACAGTCAATTTGTGGATGATACTCTGATGATGGGATCCACCACTGTCCACGAGGCCCACACAATCCTTTCCATCATTCAAACCTTCTATGAGGCTTCCAGAATGGACATCAACAAGGACAAATCCCAGATCTTATTTTTCAACACCTCTTTTTCGATTCATCTCCACATCTCAGAAATCCTGGGTTTCACTCGAAGCTCCCTTCCGTCCAAGTACCTCGGTATCACCCTCCTGGACAGAGCCCTCAAAAACAGCTCTTGGGAGAGCCTCCTATCCTCCTTTTCGAAAAGACTTTCCTTTTGGACTTATCGAGTTCTCAATCTTCCCAGTCGCCTCATCCTTCTCAAGTCATCTTTGCAAGCTCTGCCATTCTATATCTTCTCATCCCTTGCGGCCGCTAACTACATCCTCAGCACTATCAAAACCCTGCAAGGGAACTTTCTGTGGCAGGGGCTCAAAGAAGGGAAAACATTTGCGTTGATCAGCTGGGAAAAGATTTCCAGACCCAAGATTCAAGGGGGTTTGGGAATCAGAGACCCCTCAATTTTGAATAAAGTACTTAGTGCCAAGATCTGGTGGACATGGCTAAAGACACCCCAGGACCTTTGGGACAATATTTGGCGAAGAAAGTATACTCCAAACATAATGGAAAGAAGCCTCATTCGATGGAACGAAGACACCCCAAGCTCCCTGATATGGACAACTGTCAAGAAAAATCGGCACTTGGTAGTCAATCACGCCTTCTGGGAAATCCGAAATGGTCAGACTACCCTCTTCTAGAACGATTCATGGAAAAAATTACCTATTTTGGCACAAGAAGCATGGGCCAACACCTTCTGCACCTCAGCCACTCAAGAAGCACTGACAAAAGTGGAAGACTACTGGAGGGACAATCCCATGAATGCCACTTGGAGATGTTGGAAGTCTAATGGAGAGGACCTACATGTTGAAGCATAGGTGGACCTATACCCCTAGCACAATATGACCAATGCAAAAAATTCCTATCATGCAAGGTGAGGACATCTTTCACTGGCGACACTCACCAATGGGCACATTCAACATCTAAGAGGCTTACACCATCAAGGCCAATCTCAATATCCCCCCCCTCGAGGAAAGTCTGGAACAAAGTCTGGTCTTTGAAACACTGGCCAAAAATCAACATCTTCCTTTGGTTGGTGGCACACGAAATCATTCTCACCTGGGACAATCTAACTAAAAGGGGGTTTACAGGGCCGTCCATTTTCCCTCTATGCTTGCCAGAGGAAAAAATAAGGAATCATCTCCTAAACACTTTCCCCTTCAGCACCCAAGTTTGGGATCATTGCGCGACCATCATGCGCACTTCATATCCTAAGAGGGACAACATAAGAACTACCATCGAAGAATGGAGAGAAGTGGCTTTTCAGTCGCCTATCTTAAACCGCATCTCGCAGCTGCTCCCCGTCTTTATCCTTTAGCAAATATGGAAGGAAAGGAATCGAATGATCTTCAGGAATACCCAGAGAAGTTGGAAACATGGCTATTCCCAGGTCTGTCACAACATAACGGAAACAGTCAGCTTGCAGCAGTGGTCTAAGGCGGACCTAACTTGTCCCACCCAAGAACAACGCATCCTGAATAATTGGAAATTCATCACAAGACAAATTCTACTCTCTCCTCACTGTAATCCCTCTCAAGGGGATAACCCCTCTTAGTGGTCCCCCCCTCCAGTGGAATTTATCAAGGTAAAATTTGATGGAGCTTCCAAAGGGAACCCAGGCCCAGCAGGATTTGGTGTGGTATTTCGAAACCATCAGGGGAATATTCTTCTCATTACCGCAGGAAGCTTAGGCCATACTACAAACAATGCAGTGGAATTATGGGGGCTCACAAGAGGGTTACAATTAGCCACATAGCACAACTTCAATAAACTCATAGTGGAAGGAGATTATCAAGTAATTCTCAACCTCTTTCAGAAAATTCTGAGCGGTGTAGATCCAGAGTAAATTTCGCCTTGTTGGCGACTATCTCACAGACTGAGGATAATTGCAACACTACTCCGACCCAATCAGGCTTTCATCCCCTCCCATGTGAGGAGGAAGTCAAATCAGATTGCGGATGAACTGGACAACATTGGAATGGAAAGGGAGGGACCGGATCTTCAATGTCAGGCCCCCATCCACCATATGCACCCTATCTTTCAGAGATTCCAGAGAAAATATCTAGCCATCAAAAACTCCCTGGATGGGTGATAGTGGGAGCCACTTGTCAAGAGGAGCAGCCAGGAGAGAGACACCATGGCGAAAACCACGTGACAGACACGTGCCTCCCCCTCCCACCACCTTAATTCTCTTAAAACCACATTGCATGAGACAGGGTATCATTAATCTCAGTGCGCCCTGCTCTGGCTATATGTCCCTTTGATGGACCAACGCCATGGCTCTAAATTTACTCTGCCTGTGTGTTGGTTTAATGGATGGCACCAGTGAGTCAGATACTATGAATTGCACCAGGTGCATTTTAGGCCTCATTCTCCTGCGGTCGAATCCTCCAGAGCTCGACCTTCCGCTCAGATGCTCCTATGCCTTTTATCGTTCTCTCCTGTGTGTTTCTTCCCTCACTGTGTCTCAGAGATGCCGAGACAGAGGGGGAAGTCAAAATGAGGCTCGACATGGCAGCCCAGCCTACCGCGTCTGGCCCTCCACTCCCTGCCCACACCTTCCCATAGCTCCTCCTCCTCCTCACCTTCCTTGTCCTCCTCCCTAGCGTAATCAAGCCACAATCCCAACAGCCTCTCGCCCCTCTCGTCGCCTTTTTCTTGCAAGTTGGAGTGATTTGATCTCTCGGGGACTTCCCTAGGATTTAACCCATGCCCCCTTGGATATTTTCCCTCCGCTTCGAAGTCAATCCCAGTGGCTCCACCAAATTCGTCAGCCCGCTCGCCTTCCCGCTCGCCCCTTTCCCTGCTACACTACGCTCATTCCCAGGGTGATGTCCATGAAGCTATCCAAGGTTCACAACAATGGCCTCACTCACGTGCCGACTCTTACGTCGACTCTGCATTTGAATGGAAAGAAGGCCTTGCAATGCTGTAAGGCCTGGTTTTTGAGTTACGACGGGACTTGGATGATCTACGATTTCGCCTGGATATTCTAGATGGGAAAGCAACGCAATTCCTGCAATTGCTTTTAGCAATGCAGGAGGTCTACCACCCCTCAACTGGAGAAGCACATGCAGCAGAGGCCAAGCCACCAGTCTTGGCACCAATTCCACCACTTGGGACTTCGAAGGACGCTGCACTAGTCAAGGAGGAAGATGCATCAGTCAAGGAGGATCCAGCACCTCTCAGGGACTCGACGCTCGACGCCACCTCCATGTATGTGTGGCCGCACTACATCCCTACCACTTGACTCGCACAAGTGTCTCTCTTATTTTGCTAAGTTGGAGGATCGTATAACTGATGTTTTGCCTCATAGATGCTATAGTGATAATCTGTGTCAATTACTATCAAGTCGGTCACCCTCATGGGGTTGCAATTTTCGGTTATATCTCAGTAGATAGGTCAAGTTGTATTTTTGTTGATAAGATTTGTTATGAATGACAGTTTAAGACTTGAACTTTGAAATTGTTCGACTGGCTGAGCTAGTTTCCCCTCGGGGCAGCTTAGTGTTTACAGCCTGGAACAAAGTGATGATACTATAATCTGTGATGACCTTCAATTTTATTGAAATAAGATTTTAAATGTATCAATATCTCTATACATTATAATCTAAAGTATCATTATAATCTAAAATATTTTTTATATTTTTTTAATATATAATAGTTCGTCCCGACTTCAAGTTTCCTGTAAATTTGAGTGAAGCTTCTACTCGTTGCGACTTCAAGTTTCCTGTAAATTTGAGTGAAGCTTCTACTCATTCCGGACACTCGTATCCAAGTTACCAACATTTCCGCATTTTAAAAATGCAACATAGGTTATTTCATTAATAAATCAAATTAATTTTATAAACACTTGTAGTTTAGTTCTATGAAAGAAGATATTAATAAATAGAATTTTGCACATATATTATAACGAGACAAGGATTTTATGATGGAGAGATTTGTCTTAATAATTTGAAAAGGCTTTTTATATTTTTATAGGGAAGAGATTGGTCACTTTAATTAATGTTTTTTTACATGGAAAGTGATTTATTTAGCAATTTACTATATTTTTATAGTTTTATTTGACTTAGAAAAAGGTAAATACTCTTTAAAGTTAAAGTTGTTAATTTTTATTTAATTATATATTGAGAATTTATCACTATAAAAGTTTATTTTATTTAAATAATCAAGCCATGTAATGGGGCACTAGTTTAAAGTATTCCTTCCATCTCTTTTATAAATAGATTGGTTATGCATTAACATTATATCCTAGTTTAAATGATGCATCCTGAGGTGATGTGGTAAGATTGAGTAGTTTCTTTATTGCATTGTTGTGTTTGTTAAAGTATATCACAACATTAAGTAATTAAACAATATAAGGAGGATTTAATCAAATTAGGGTAGTAGTTTTCTAAGACCAAATTATTCATTATCTAATATGAAAATAAAAAACAAGCAACCCAGAGTGCATGTGTTTTTGTTTGGCTGTGTCACTCTTCTTCCGATGATTGGATATTGCATTTATGGGTTAATTGATCACAAGAACTAGTATTAGAGCATTAAGCTCCTAGTGACAATTTTATTTATTTATTGGAAAACTATAGATCGTCGTATTCAAATTTTATTTATTTATTGGAAAACTATAGATCGTCGTACTCAAATCTGCATTCTACGTCTTGTATGGGCCCTCCTCCTTAGTATATTGGATTGTTGTGGCCTCATATTCATCCTTAGAAACACATCTACACATTCTTTTGTGGCCTTATTTATCGTTAGAAACATATATGGACATTCTTTTGTGGCCTCCTCCTCGACATATTGGATCGATTTTTGCATCCATGGAACTCAGTAAGAAGAAATATTCATAAGACCCCACCATCAAGTTCGCTCAACAACAACGGTTGCAATTGAATAATGACACATTGGAGATAGTGTTGCAAACCCTCTTGAAGATGATGGGTCTATCATCAACATATACACCAATGTTTTTCCTTCATCCAAGGGTGGCATTGCCAAAATTTGGATGACACATGGATGGAAAACTTGTGGAATCTTGGATACATAGCATGCCCATATATGGAAAACTTGTAGACATAAATGTCAAAGGAAAATAAATTGGAGTGTGTACCCATACATATGGATGGTATAACATTGGAATGTTGGCTATACACCTTGGATAATTCAATGATAACATGGGGACGATTCTCCTCCTTGTTAGTTTTAAAACCTTGTTGTGATTTGGACAACATTTTGTGATTCTTTAAAAGGTTGATTCTATCCACCTAGGTATCACCAATCCCCCTGTATTGTTAGCTTCACTTTTATTAGGTTTCGGGTTAGTGAGTATAGCTCTACATTTAATAGTTGATTGAACTTCAAATACAAATTTCTATCACTATTCTTAAACCAATGCTTATTATCAAGTTTAATAGTGTTTTACTCCATTTTCTTTAAACTTAAGTAGACATGTTTGATAGAGACACTTTGAATGAATCAATTTCCTATGTTCCTAATACTCTAAGGTCTCCCCCTCCTAGTCTAGGATCCGCTCCTCCTTGAACCATTCCTTTTCACACCCCCTAGCCTAGCCACCACCAATACTGCACATGTCATAAATATGAAATCCATGACTACAAAAATTATAGGGTTTACATCATCAAATGTCCTTGAATACCATCTTCTTATAATAACTCGATGTTTTCCCACATATGTTGAACCACCTTTTCCAATTGTGAAGATTTATTCACTCATAACTACTAAATTAAAGATTACCTCTTCTACTTAATCTTAGATAATGGTATTAAGAAGATTTTGATCTTTTCCTCTATGGTCTACAAGTTCAAGCTCATTACTCTACTGCATCACATGCCTTGTGTTAATTTAGGGTGGCTGAACAATGATATCTATCACACTTTGGTCAATCGGTGTTGCACTATTAACATTTCCACACCAATTCTAAGTTTTCCTCATCAATATGATCACAGTGAAAACTATGATGGAAGGATAAATCAATACCTTCTAAAGTGATATGGGAAGATGTTTAATTTTATATCTTCCTTGGACACTGTCCTACAAATTGCCTCTAATCATGTAGTGATCAAGTAGGGTTTTCACTAGAAATGTCTCTATTTCTATATGGTTCTCCCACTCAAACTATACCCCAAACCATATCATATTCCTTATCTACTCTAGTAGCTCATGGATGATTGCATCTATGTGTTTACAAATCCATAAGGACTACCACCACAAAAATATATTCATTGATCAATTATCCTTTTTCCTTATGAACCCACATATAGGCTATTTCCTAAAGAGAATGATGAACCTAAAAGATAGTTGTAATAGCTTCCAAACATCATCTGAATATATCTTAGTTCATTTGTATGTGTTTCTCATACATTTAT
The DNA here is from genome assembly GCA_009831015.1 of Picea engelmannii. Taxonomy (NCBI): domain Eukaryota; kingdom Viridiplantae; phylum Streptophyta; class Pinopsida; order Pinales; family Pinaceae; genus Picea; species Picea engelmannii. The sequence goes on from ML790859.1 coordinate 516,005, forward strand.
AATCCCAAAAAACAGAATAAAATGAATGGAGACTCATGATAGATTATAGGGAACTTAACAAGATTAGCAGAAAAAATCATTATAGATATCATGGACTTAGCAGTCTAGTCAAAGAATTTGCAACCTCCTGCCCCTTTCCTTGCCCTTCGCAAGCCGACTAGAGTGGTTCACCATCTCGGGAAATTCCTTGGGTTTCAACCCAGGACCCTTATCCGATTTGGCTTCCACCTCGCTGCCACTTCCTGCAGTCCCACCCAACTCGTCGGCAAGCGCACCAGTCCAACTAGGGACCACAGCCAACCAACCTTACCATGGACTACATCCAGATAGCCTTGGACCTCAACCAAAGCCTCAGTCCTTCACAGACTCTGTATCAGGCTCACAATTGTAAGACAACCTTGCAATTATGCAAGGTCTGGTCTTTGAATTACGGCAAGGCCTGGACGACCTGCAGTTCCAGATGGAGATCCTGGACGAAAAGACATCAATGCTCTTGCAATTGCTCTCAACTCTGCAGGGGGCATGCCACTCAACAGAAGGAGACGACGATGCCACTGGGGTTGGAGACAAAGACAACACAGGGGCTGGAGGCGAAGACGACATAGGCGTGGGACGCGACGACGACACAGGTGTTTCCATACACAAGCCCGTGGAGGAGGGAGGGACACTGGTCGAGGAGGAAGCAACACCAGTCGTAGACCCAACGACCAATGCCACCTCCCTGGATGCGTGGCCACGCTACAAGCCCACCACATGACCTGCACAAGTGTCTTCATGCTTGCTTAGCAGGGTGCCTGAATTTCCTTTTGCCTCATAGGGTCTTTGGTCATATTCTGTATGTAGTTTTTATGTCAGGGTATGTTGACAAGGCCAATTCGGACTCCCACAGGGGTCCGGAATTTTTATGTTTAAGTCTTTGTAAATTTTAAGTCTGACACCTTAAGACAATGGGCTTTATTTTGACCGGCTCGCTGAACTGGTTTCTCTCCGAGGTAGTTTAGTTTTTACAATCCAGGATACTGTAATTTCTGCTTTTTGAAGGCTTTTTATACAAATCTTACTTACAAAAAAAAAAGTTAGATCTATAACAACTTGTAATGGAGTCACCATGCATTGTAAATAATTTAATTATTCAATAGAATTTTATTTTTTTTAACAATATATCATCTCTCATATTTTATCTTCTCCAAGGCTCATGTAAAGAAATACAATTTTTTTTTAGCTATTTTTTTTAAATAATTGATGATGATAAATTATTTTCATTGGATAACAGTATAACCATTGATATACTTTCTATTAATAATTATTTTATTTAGTATAAATGTTCAAATTTTAATAATATAAACATGGATTAACTAAATAATAAATATGTTGCAAATGCAGACAAATAATTATTATTAAAATATGTTTTTATGTGTAAAAGATAAATACAGCACAAAAAATACATCATACAATTCATGTGATATAATACGTTACGGGCTTAGTAATTTTTTTCTATCCGTTGAGTTTGTAATTTCAACCATCCTTATTTCCAAATTGCCCGACAAGTGATGAGGATAAAAATACAACAATAAATATAATCATATTCTACGAAGACACGAGCTGCTCAACTCTAGCTGGGCAGGATTGTGGGTGACGCCCAGATCAATCCACTCTCAAATAGAGAACACGTAAACAAAAATATTGGAAATGCAAGTTCTGCAATGTACTGCTTTGCAATTTTCAAAAGTATCGCTGCAGCTAACAGCGAGAGGAATTTCCACGAGCTAGATATATAGTGATTCACAAACTCCACCACGACAACTTTCCATTTTCTACTATAATATCTATTTAAATCCTTTTAAATTTTCTCTAATTATCCATCATTTGCGAGACTAGCGCACTTACCCAAGCTGTTCCATAGACTCGCAACCTCTCCGTCACTTTGGAGATGGTTACAAATAATTCCGCTCTCTCTCAACAATTTTACATCTTCTATTCCGTCGATCATACCGTTCATGAAATCTGTATATCCAGCAGGCCTGGCTTGGTAGAAGCTTCTAATGTATTCAGATTTTTCAGGATTAATAGACAGAATCTGATAAAATAAATATAGGTGAAATATTCATTTTCTATTGTTTAAATTGCATTTTTGAATTTTAAATTGCATTTTTGAATGTATAAATAGATTCGGCACCATGAAAATATTTAGGGGCACTGAAATTATACAAATTTAATTATTAAATATGGAGTTACAACAATTTTTAGTCATATTTCAGTAAAAATTGATTGTAAAATATATCCATAAAAACTCAAATATTTAAACTAAGCAATTTATTTTACTCATATATGTATGTATCTTTCATTAATATTTTTTTTTTTGCTAGGTGATCTAAGTAGTCAAAATCACCCTTGAAAACTTTAAAAGTTGAAGGACATGCGAATTGAACCTTACCTCAAGGATGAAAAAATCCTCCCTTTCCACTATTGGATCCAACCCCTTTACACATAATTTTACTAATTTTAATTTTAATTGTATTTGGTAAAAAATTGAAAAATTAAAACCTTCTTTTTTTATATTCACAAATCCCTTTTTACATTTAAACATTATTAAAAACCTAAATATTAAATTATTTTATTTTATTTTATAATATATATAGTAGTTTGTTAATTTTTATATTTATCATTCAATTAAATAATTTATTCATTAAATTAATTTCATTCAACTATAAAATTTATTTATTTATTCATTAAATTAAATTAATGTAATAAAACTAGATCTAAATTACAAAAATTCATCAATAAATCAAATAATATTTAGGAATTTAGGAATTATTGGGAACTCTTTTGGGAGTTTGAGAGCTTTTTGGGAGCTTCAACATCAAAGAAATGGAAACTTGGAAACTAAGAGCTTTAAATTAAAATTATATTAAATTAAAATGTAAATAATTTTATTCCATTATTACAAATACATAATTTCTTACAAACATTTTCATTATATTTATTCAAAATATTACCATAAAACTAAAACTAAACTACAGATAAATATTATTTCAAAAATTAGTTAAGTAAAAAAATTAATAATACTCACTTTATAGTTGTGGATATGAAAAACTTTTAATGCATGTATGTTTTCCTTCAAGCTCAAACTAAAAATGAAAGTCTACTAAATTAATACCCTATCAACCAACCATATCATTGACTTTTATTGTATTTTCATATTAGAAGAGTAGTACTACTTTGTTTTTTCCAATAAAAAAAGAATAATGCTTCAAATTTACAAAGATGTTTAAAGCATATATGTGTAAAGTTTAATTTTAAAAAGATGTTAAAATTGTATACATGTATTTTCAATTTTGTTTCTCATTTTCTAATGAAATATTTATGGATATTAAAGTTTCAGTGTTGTGTTAAATATATTCATATATTTATTAGCACAAATTAAATTAGAATTTCAATATTGTAGTTGTTGTAATAGGAAAAACATTGTCCTCTATTGATCTTCAATTTTATTGAAATATGATTTAAAATGTATCAATATCTCTATACATTGTAATCTAAAATATTTTTTTAATATGTATTATTGTCACTCCCAACTTTACTTTTCCAACCTTTTAGTATTTTTGAAACTAGTGTAACATAGATTATTTCATTAATAAATCAAATTAATTTTATAAACAAGTGTAACTTAGTTTAGTTGTATGAAAGAAGATATTAATAATATTAATAAAGACAATTTTGTACATAAATGATAACGAGACAAAGATTTTTTGATGGAGAGATTTGTCTTAATAATTTGAAAAGGCTTTTATATTTTTATAGGGAAGAGATTGGTCACTTGAATTAATGTTTTTTTACATGGAAAGCGATCTATTTAGCAATTTATTATATTTTTATAGATTTATTTGACTTAGAAAAAGGTAAATAATTTTTAAAGTTGTTAATTTTTATTTAATTATATATCGAGAATTTATCACTATAAAAATTCATTTTATTTAAATAATCAAGCCATGTGATGGGGTACTAGTTTAAAGATAACTAGTACCCATGTATACACTTTAAACTAGTACCCCATCACTTTAAAGTACCCATGTATAGTTAGCTTAATGGGTACTTTGATTCTAGTACCCATGTATAGTTAGCTTTTACTTTCACTAGGTTTTAGGTTAGTGAGTATAGCTTTAGCTTTTACTTTCACTAGGTTTCAGGTTAGTGAGTATAGCTTTACATTTAATAGTTGATTGAACTTCAAGTACAAATTTTTATCACTAATCCTAAACCAATGCTTATTATTAAGTTTAATAGTGTCTTATTCTATTTTATTTAAACTTAAGTAGAGATGTTTGATAGAGACACTCTGAATGAGTCATTTTTCTATGTTTCTAATACTTTAAGGTCTCCCCCTCCTAGTCTAGGATCCGCTTCTCCCTCAACCATTCCTTTTCACACCCCCTAGCCTTTCCACCACCAATACTGCACATGCCATAAATATAGCATCCATGACTACAAAAATTATAGGGTTTACATCATCAAATGTCCTTGAATACCATCTTCTTATAATAGCTCGATGGTTTCCCACATATGTTGAACCACCTTTTGCCAATTGTGAATATGTATTCACTTATAACTACTCAATTAAAGATTACCTCTTCTACCTAATCTTAGATAATGGTATTAAGAATATTATGATATTTTCCTCTATGGTCTACAAGTCCAAGCTCATTACTCTAATGCATCCCATTCCTTATGATAATTTAGGGTGGATGACCAATGATATCTATCACACTTTGTTCAGTCGGTGTTGCACTATTACCATTTCCTTTCCCTTTTTCTAGGACACTATTGAATGTGACATAACCCCTTTGGACAAAAATGTGCTACTTCTAAGTTTTCCTCATCAATATGATCACAATGAAAAATATGATGGAAGGCTAAATCAATACCTTCTAAAGTGATACGTGAATATGTTTAAGTCTATATCTTCCTTGGACATTGTCCTACAAATTGTCTCTAGTCATGTAGCGATCAAGTAGAGTTGTCACTAGAAATGTCTCTATTTCTATATGGTTCTCCCACTCAAACTATACCCCAAACCATATCATATTCCTTATCTACTCTCTTATCTCATGGATGATTATATTGATTTGTTTGCAAATCCATAAGGACTACCACCACAAAAATATATTCATTGATCAATTATCCTTTTTCCTTATGCACCCACATACGTGTATTTCCTAAAGAGAGTGATGAACCTAAAAGATAGTTGTAATAGCTTACAAGCATCACCTGAATATATCTTAGTTCATTTGTATGTGTTTCGCATGCATTTATAATCCCAAAAAAATGAATAAAATGAATGGAGACTCATGATAGATTATAGGGAACTTAACAAGATTAGTAGGAAAAATCATTATAGATACTAACCTATATTAAGGACCAACTAGATCATCTTGCAGGTTCCTAATACTTTACTAAGTTATACCTCATAACTAGCTACCATTAAGTTCACATGGCCACTAGTGATACATGGAAAGCTTCATTTTTAAGACAAAATTTGGTCATTTTGAGTGGATGGTCATGCCATTTGGCCTCAAAAATTCACCATCAACTTTTATGTTCCTAATCAATGATATATTTTTTTTTTTTGTAAGTAAGAGGTTTTATATATAAGAGGCCTTCAAAAAACCATACCAAGGTACAAAAACTTGATAGCAACCGTGCTGTAGTTATTGAACTTCCCCAATAGAGGGGAAACCAGTTCAACCAGCCGGGTAAGTTTAGCATTTGAAAGTCTACCAGTCTTATAGAACAAAACTAATCTGAATAAGTTGCAGCTAAAGAGGAAACTATTAAAAAGAAAAAAAAACCTGTGGGGTCAGACACTTGGCAAGTAACCTGGCCAAGTGGCAAGAACGGCCAAGTACCAAGGCTCCTCTTCAACGGGTGTCCCTTTGCTTTCCAAATGCATGTCAGCGTCCACGTTGCTCTCGTCTCTGGTGGCAGCTGGCAAGGCGTCTCCGGGCGGACTGTGCACATGCTGGCTTGTAGCTGTCACCGCTTCAATGTTCTCATGCTCAACCTGCTCCACAACGATCTCTGTTGCACGCTGCGTCTTAGCATTTATGTCATCGCTTCCTGAATGGGGTTCCTCTACTGAAGCCACGCCTAGTGGGTTGGAGGGGAAAGCAACTTGGAAGGTGGATAGAATCTGAAGGAGGGTCGAAATCCTTCCATCCATAATCTGCAATCAGAATTGGAGGTCCTCCATTCCCTGACGGAGTTTGAAGACCAGACCATAGAGAATGGTTAAACTCTCTTTTAGCTGCGAATCAGGGGTGGAGTCGGTAGACGCATGTGCGTTGTTTCGGCCAGTTCAACCAAGAGGTGGCACTCCCAAGGGAGGTTTTGAGGAACCAGTGATCGGTGCATGGGAAGGATCGATGTATCTGGAGGTTGGTGGGATGAAAAGGTGACGTAGAGAAGAGCCCGGAAATCTTTCAATAATGGCTAAGCAATCAAACCGGGAGAGAGGCGTGGTGGGGGAGGCTAGAGGTGCTAGCTCGGACTGCAGAGGTGGCGAGGAGATTGTGGAGGGAAAACCAGGTGGAGAAACAGAGGCCCGGGGTCAAGGAGGATGCCATGGAGAGCCCCTTTACGGTCGTCCTCTTTGACGAGGCATACTTTGAGAGCGGAAAAAGACTAGGTGCTCCAGGCAATTGCAGAGAGCCTGGAGACGGCCAGGGGATGTGATCACCATGAAAGTCCAGTCAAAACCTGGCCAGGGTAGTGAAGGAGAGTGGGAGTCGGTCTGCGAGAGAGAATGAGGAGCGAATGCCGACATAAAATCCATATATAAGTTCGTAATGGGGGTCGGGCACATCAAAATTAATGGAGCTGCAATCGACGTGAAGGCTAGTTAATGCAGGGTTGAGGGGGTGGTCGGTGGCACGAGCTAATCACATGGCACTCTGCCCTTCTAGCCTACCCGGGGTCCCTCTATGCGCCAAGTGGCTTGCACTAACACCCCATCCGGGGCTAATCAATGATATTTTAATCATAACCTAGGCTGCTTTTTTTTTGTATATATATATATATAGTTGGAAATGGGATGATAACATCCAACATGACCTGTAATAGCTTACAAACATCATCTGAATACATCTTAGTTCATTTGTATGTGTTTCTCATACATTTATTATCCCCATAAAAGGAATAAAATGAATGGAGACTCATGATAGATTATAGGGAACTTAACAAGATTAGTAGACAAATCATTATAGATACTAACCTAGATTAAGGACCAACTAGATCATCTTGTGGGTTCCTAATATCTTACTAAGTTATACTTCATAACTAGCTAGCAATAAGTTCACATGGCCACTAGTGATACATGGAAAACTTCATTTTTAAGACAAAATTTGGTCATTTTGAGTCAATGGTCATGCCATTTGGCCTAAAAAATTCACCATCAAATTTTATGTGCCTAATCAATGATATTTTCATCCTAACCTAGGTTTTTGTATAATCATCTACATATATTGATGATATCTTGATTTTTAGTTGGATATGGGATGATAACATCCACCATGACATGCACATTATTGTCGACCTTTTAATATAATTTTCATTTTTTAATATAATTTTGATGTAAATGATATTTTCATCCTAACCTAGGTTTTTGTATAATCATCTACATATATTGATGATATCTTGATTTTTAGTTAGATATGGGATGATAACATCCACGATGACATGCACATTATTGTCGACATTTTAATATAATATTCTTTAAAAAAATATTCCTTTTAATATAATTTTTTTCAATATTTTGGATTTCTCATTCCCCAATCTAGCATCCTTGTTGATTCAACCAATGTGAAGCCTCCTATGTATTGGCCAGTTCCCCACATTTCCGCCTAGTTAAAGAATTTTTAGGAGGAATGAATATCTGTAGAATATTCATTCCACAATTTTCCCAACAAGCATGTCCATTGCATCACCTTTCCAACTAGTTAGAATTATGTTGGATACATAATGGAAATAAGGCATTTGAGCATCTGAAGTAGGTATTTTTTTCATCATTGGTTTTACCCTTTCCCAAACTCTATAAAACCCTTAAAGATTGAGTTGTATGCCTCTTAATAGGTTATTGATATTTTTCTTAAGCAGAGTGGTCACCCCATGGCCTATCATTCCACACAACTTGTTTGATGAAAAACTCTAGTATATCACATATGCCAAAGAGTTTTAAGCATTAATACAAGATCTCAAACAATAGTGGAATTATGTAGTCAATGAGGATATTTTTTTACATACTAAACAACATATTTTAATATTTTTGAACTCTCAAACTAAGTTACAGGAGCAATGCCACATCAAATGGGCCTCCTACATTCAACAATTTCACTTGGTCATTTGATATAATAAGTTCAATGCCAATCAAACAATATTTTTTATAATTCATCCTCTAGTTCATGCCCTCACAATTCTAGCCATTTGGGTACCAATGTATGAATATTGGAAGCACTAGTACAATTCAGATGCTTATTTTGGCTCAATTATTTAAGTGATGCAATATCCAAATGAGGTAAATTGCTCTCCTTTTAGATTTCTCAATTCAAGATGTTTGGTTATATAAACTCATCCAATTATTTATTCCCACTACTAAAGAAAAACTATATCTCATTATCCACATATGGAGGACTTTTTAGGTGTTACCATGACTTTGCACCACTTGCAATGGTATTAGTTAGCATGACTTTGCACCACTTCAAACATTATTTGTTTTGTCCCACCATGAAGAAATATGTTCTTTCTTCCATTTATAGATGTACCATTTGTGACACTTCCAAAACTCCTAATTATATTATTAGCCTCTCCCCACCTTTGTTGATACCTACATGAACTTGGGAATCCATCTCCATGGATTTTATCAATGGTATCCTTATGACATTTCTCTAGAATAAATTTATATTTGTGGCGGTGTTCCATTTTTCTAAGATGATAATGTTTATTCCATTCAAAAAAAAAAAACACTTTGAAGGTTTCAAATCTCTTTTTCACTTAGGTCTAGGTTCATTTTGGTATACCTTTCACCATCATATCTGATTGAGCCTCCTAGTTCCTTAGTCATTTCTAGAAAACTCTTTTCCATTTCTTGGTCTTTTCCAATATTTCATTGTTGTTTTTCCCTAGATAGGAAATCAAGATAAAGTGGTCAAGTGCACCCTCATTCATACACTTCACATGTTTTATAGGAAAGGATAAATGGTCAGATAATTATTTACATATCATGCAACATAGTTATAATTTTGGTGTCCATAACTCCATGGGACATTCCACTTTTGAAGTCTATTATAGTTTTCAACCAGTGGCTCCATAAGATATGCCTATGGTTCTATCACTTGTACATTCCACCCATGGATAGTAGGATTAATAACACACTTATTCCTTCTTGTATACCTTATCCAAGATCCATGGTTATATTCATCTCACCCCAAATATATTTAGGATAAATACAAAACATTTAGAGATTATGTATGGATTCATCTTCATAATAAATTATTAAAGAGACAACAATATTATAATCTCCATCCCATCCATTATGGTGTGTATACTATTCTATGTTAGATTGGACACAATCCTTCAAACCATAGATTGGACACAACCCTTCAAACCAGACCTCATGGCATCATTAGGCATCCAATTGGTAATAACATGAACCACTTGAAGCTATATGAGCCACCCACCCTATCTAGAAGACCCTAGATAGAAGAGGATGTTACACTATCTCATCCCACTCATAGTATAGTTGACTTCCAACTCTTAGTTGTGTCAAGCATCAACACCTTCCCTTTTTCTTGTATTCTTGTTTGCAAAGTCAATTTTAACCAAGAAAATGGGACCCCTCTTTTCTTGACTTGATACCCTCTCCACTTACAAAGGAGATTGATCGTCTTCTTTGACTTGCACTAAAGCCTACTCATGCCCCTGTGGTGAAATTATTTTATATTGCAAGACTGGTTTGGTTTCTATTTTTGACATTTAAACATGTCTAAGGAACAAGTTTTTATAACCGAAGGAGTTCCCATGAAATTTGTCAATACATCGGAGGATTTCACGCGATTGGCTCTGATACACACCGACAAGCTTCCTCCCAACTAATCTGGTACACAAGCTTCGTTGTTGGTCAAGTTGTTGACATCACCCCTGGTATGATTGGAAACTTTCCCACCTTCATCGTCAATATCATTGGTGGACTTCCTTCCAACTCTGCTAGTACATTAACCTACTTATTGACAGACTTATCATCGAGTTCTTCGGTACAACCGAAAGAGTTACCACGAACTTCATCGGTATGACCAGAGCAGTTCACAACATATTCACTGATGAGCCAAGATTAAATCTGATGCCATTCCACGAATCTCCCTGATATCTTGAAATCTATGCCCAAAAGGTTATAAAAAAAGAGCTCGATCTTTTATTTCCCCATTCTACTTGTATAAATCATTGATGAGATAAGAGAGAGATAGTTTCGTGTGTGTGAATAACAACCTCTTGGGAAGTCCATCACCCATCCAGAAACTCACTACAATCCACGTCTCATCAGTGTTTCAGTTAGGCCTTTTACCCTAGCCAATCTGGCCAACTTTCCTTGTTTTCTCTGTTGATTATTTTAGGTTAAAAAATATCTTAATGTTAAATGCTGAGGGTAAACCCACAGTGGAAACCTCTCCCCTTTATCTTCCACCTAGCGCTAACCACATTCAACCCTTTCTATCTCTCTTACCGCAGACTCGGCCCGAAATATCCCCACTTGTTTTTTTGAATTAATGTTTTTTACATTAATCAAATTAATGTTTTTCAATATGATAAATTTGTTTCTATATTTAGAAATGTAATTTAAATAACATAAAATTGTGATTTTATGCACCACCAAATCCTAACAAAAAAAAAAAAATCATAAAACAGTTGGACAAAGCCTCAAAGAAGATTCATCATTGCTTATT
>ML790859.1:527249-544757 GCA_009831015.1 Picea engelmannii
ATAAAATTGTCCAATTATTCGATTCAATTTTAGTTTGTAAGAACTTTTTCGTCTAGTTACTTACCAAACAATTTCCTCATTCCCAACCAGATACGTAGAGCAGTCTTTGTAGATTCTCAATGCCTTTCAGTCATACATTGTAAAAAAAAGTGGAGTACTTACTTGATTACTACCAACGAAATTCCAAAGGAAATTAATTACTTTCTTCAACTCCCGATCAATAGGACGATTTCTTTGTAGATTCTCAGTGGATTTCAATCATACATAGTGAAACAAGTGGTGGACTACTTACTTCTGGCCCCGAAAGAGATTGGTTACTTGAATTATTGTTTTTTACTTGCTTATTTTTACATTGATACCACAATGTAACATCCCCAACCTCCCCTGACTGGGCTACATCACACACTTCTCTCAAACTATGCTCTGATACCACAATGTAATGTCCCCATCCTCCCTTGGCTAGGCCACGTCACACACTTCTCCCAAACTATGCTCTGATACCAATATGTAAAATCACCCAACATACTATTGAGCAATGCTATTCCAAATATCCACTGCGTATATTCTATGCTTAACTCTAGTATGTGCAGTATCACTTGAAGTAATGTGGTCAGCCTCGAGTTGAATCACGCCACACTAACTTTCACCTTTTAACACAATTTTAAGCAGTGAAATTAAATCAAGCAACTACACACTAGTGTACCGATCACACAATGCTATTGTGCGCACAACCATCTTGGTGTCTCACACCAAATCTAATTTCCCTATGTGAGGGGTCTAATTCCATGAACGTGCACATGCGTTCCAGCCTCCTATGTACACAGGCCACTTTCCTACTCACCAAACCATTAAATCCTCTTCTTCAAGACTCATAACCAAAATCAAAAGGTTAACTTAACAAACAAGAATATTGACATTTGTCTTATCCATGCACAATGAAAAATATAGGGTATAAGCACCATACTTACATGTGCAAGCAACATTAAAAAAAATAACAACATTTACTTATATGCAAAAACACACAAGAATTAACCATGTCAAACATAAATAAATAAGCACACAGTAAACAAGACAACACATAAAGAAAACACATCTTTTATGGAAGACACCAACAACACACATAACTCAGATGTTCCTCTCAGCTATAAACTATGTTTCTCATAAGCTTTCAGCAACAGGTCGCCCTCGAGCTGGGGCTTAACTCCACCAGGGAAAAAGGGTTCCTAACAAAAAGGTAAGGTATGATTCTCAATAGAATCTCTTATTCCTAGGTTCCCAATGTTGTAACTAGCCCACAATCCTTCATTCCCCACGCACCTGTCACACCCAAGGAAGTGTGCCCCTTCTCTTATCAACAGTCCTTTGGTTTCCCCGCTTTTGTTTTAAGGTTACCAGCAACAGGTCAGACAGGAAGTCTCTGAGCCCTGTGACTAATGCCCAACGCACTAAGGAACAATTCTCAGCAATACTCTCACCTGGAGAGTATGCTCACGGGTCTAACAAGCCACTTATGAATAGCCAATATCTCACCCAGAGAGAATTCTCATGGGCTTGACAACCCGTCTCTTTGACAATAAACTCTTATTACATAGCCACAACTCCTTACAAGATTATCTGTGCAGATAAGGTAATAATCATATTTTCCATACAGTCTGACCCCCTTCTGCTATAGGAGCCTGAAACATGAATACTCATCCCATGATTTATCATCATAATACCCAAAATACACTAAGGCCAACAATATATATTGCATGCCTTCAACTCAAAACTTGTCACCTTCATAAGTAGCTTAAGCCACTTGGTGACTCATTCCCATCCCTTGGGAACGTAGGATAAAATAATTATCCAACATTACCATTTTCCATAAATATTATAAAATATTCCCCTAAGACTTACGTCCCACACCCTTTTCCCTTTTCCAGTGGAGTTCCCCCCCCCAACATCTCTTTTCGTTTGACTTTGTCAACGCATAACATTGTAATATTATATTAATAATTGTGATTATATTTACATGGATAGGTGCACTCGCCTATCTTTGTCCTGACTCACCAACCTCATAATCACGCAGGCTCTCTGACTTCAATAAATAAACATACATATATATACATATATCTATAACTCAACTCTATGCGCACTCCCAAGTCATTACCGCACACTTACCCAAGTGTGCGCAACACTGTGAAATGTGCGCACTTACCTAGGTGCACGCAACACTTATAAAATGTGTGCACCATGTCTTTGATAACAATACTTCATGCACTGCTTAGGTGCGTGCAACATCAAACCTAGGTGCCAACTGTTCACCAACCTATATGTACAATTTACATTTACAGTTAATAACAACGAATCACCAGCCTATATGTACAATTACAAATGGTCCAGATCAGAGACATTACATTCCCCTCTCCCTTATTTATGCATTGTCCTCGGTGCCTCATTTACTCATGTACATAAAAAATTTCAAAAAAATTCAAAAAGATGTGGATACTCTACCTACATAGCATCCTCGCACTCCCAGGTTGCATCCTCAGGACCATACCAAGTCCATTGGACCTTTACCATCTCCATTGCTTGATTCCTGAGTTGTTTTATTTTTTTATTCAATATGCAAACCATTTATATTCAGAAATCGCCTTCTGTCTCCACTTGAATCACATTCCAATCAATAATATGATTAACATCATGTATGCACTTTTTAAGAAATGACACATGGAAAATATTATGTATACACAAGGATGTAGGCAATGCAATCATATATGCGATAGGACCAATCCTCTCTAGGTTTTCAAATGGCCCGCAATAACGCACTGATAACTTAGAACACTTTCCCAACTTCAAGGAACTGTGTTTGGCCTTCACTTTCAAAAACACGTGATCACCCTCTTTAAACTCTCTGTGGTTACTACCTTTATATGTGCATATTTTCTTGTTGGCATGGACAACCTTTAAATTCTTCCTGATCTTTACCATTTTCTCCTCCATTTATCGAAGAAAATCAGGCCCAACTACTGTGTGGTCTACTGGGTTGTCCCAACTCATTGGCGTGTTGCACTTTCTACAATAAAGTGCTTCAAATGGGCTCATATTTAAAGATTCCTGATGCCCATTGTTATAAATTAACTCTACCAAGTGAAGGTAGTCTTCCCATTTTCATGTCTTATCCATCACACACATCCTCAACATATCTTCAATCACCTTATTTACCCTCTCGTCCTGTCCATTTTTCTCAGGGTGATATGTTGTGCTAAAGTTTAGATTTGTCCCAAATCCTTTGAATAACCCTTTCCAAAATTTCAAGGTGAACTTGGAATCTCTTTCAGACACAATTGTCTTAGGTACACCATGCAACTTAGCAATTTATCGCATGTATATCTCAACAATGTCGACTGCCTTGTGCGTTAATTTCACTAGAATAAAATGGGAAAGTTTCATAAGCTTGTCCACCACCACTATAATACATCATGTTTCTTAGTAGTCCTAGAAATATTAGTTATGAAGTCAATGGTTACAACTTCCCAATTCCACTCGGGAATGGGAAAAGGCTATAGAAAACTAGCTGGATATCTATGTTCATGCTTGACCTTCTGAAATTATAGACATCTCGTAATAAAATCAACAACTTCCTTTTTCATATCTAGAAAAAACAATTACTTCTTGACTACAACAATTGTCTTCTGATAACTTGGATGTCCAACATAAGGAACCTTATGCATCTCTAACATTATCAGTATCTTCCACTCCTGATCATTTGGCACGTAGAATTTGCTTCTACACATGATGATCACATCCTCTCTTAGCTCAAAACCTTCAAACTTCTACTGTGACATACCCTGCGGTAACATCACCTTTATGTCCACATAACACAGATCCGATTTGAAAACTTCTAAAATTTTGTCTCACAAATATGATTGGTACATGCTAAAGACTGTAGAATGCATCTAATGCACCCTCCTATTGAGTGCATCAACCACCCTATTCTCCTTTCCTCTGATATGATTTATGTCAAAGTCATACTCACCGAAGAACTCTAGCCACCTGCTTTGTCTGAAATTTAAAATTGGTTGTCCAAATAGATACTTTAGACCACTATGGTTTTTCCTGAGCTTGAATCTTTTACTGATGAGATAATGCTCCCACATCTTTGAGGCATGAACTATGGTCGCCAATTCCAAGTCATGAGTGGCATAAATCCTTTCATGCTTTTTCAACTTTATTGGTGCATAGCACACTACATTCCCATTCTGACTCAGGACTCCAATAAGTCCTTCCTTGCATGCATTGGTGCACACAACGAATTCTGGATCAGGATCAATAATTCTCAAAATTGGTGCACTTGTCAACAAACTTTTGAAGTGCTGAAAACTCCTTGCACAATCTAGAGTCTAATCAAATCACACACCTTTCTTTCACAAATATGTAATTGGATTTGCAATCTTTGAAAATCCTTCGATAAATATTCTGTAATACCCTGCCAGTCCCATAAAGGGCCTTCCCTCTGCGAAATTTCTTGGTTTCGGCCATTCCTCAATGGATTTTATCTTTTCCAGATCCACAACTATTCCTTCCTTATAAATAATATGACTCAAATAATGAATTTTTCGTTGATAAAATGAGAACTTGCTCAACTTCAAATACAAATGATGCTCCCTCAATACCTGCAATACCATCCTCAAGTGGTGCTCATGCTCCTCTTCAGAATTTGAGTAAATAGGTATGTCATCTAGAAATACAATGAAAAACTTATCTAAATACTCTCTAAAAACTTCATTCATCAGACACATGAAAACAATTCGTGCATTTAACAACCCAAAAGGAACCACTGTAAACTTGTAATGACCATACCTTGTTCTGAAGGAAGTCTTACTGATGTCTTCTTCCTTAATTCTCACCCGGTGATATCCAGATCTAATATCAATCTTTGAAAATATTTGTGTGCCTCGTAGCTGATCAAAGAGGTCATCTATCCTTGGAAAATGATACTTGTTCTTTACTGTTACCTTGTTTGAATTCCTAAAGTCGATAAAAAGTCTCAACGTACCAGCATTCTTCTTCACAAATAATATTGGCGCACCCAAAGGTGACTCACTTGGGCATATATACCCCTTCTTCATAAGGTCTTCAAGTTGCATCTGTAACTCCTTCAATTCTGGCATATTCATCCTATAAGGAGTCTTGGATACATGTGCTTCTCCCAGCATTAGATTTATAGAGAAATCAATATCTCTCTTCAGAGGAAATCCTAATATCTCTTTAAAGACATCCTCAAACTCTTTCAGTACTACACAATCTTCAACACATGGAACTTTATCCTTAGGTTCCTCTTCCAGGTGCACTATAAATACTTGACATCCTTTCCTATAGCTTTTCTTCAATTGCAAGGCTGAAACTTCTCTGATAGTCACAGCTATTGGAATTCCTTGAACTGATCTTAAGTTCCCTTCCTCATCCAAACAAATTAAATCCTTATTGTAACAATCTAGGAGAACATGGTACTCATCCAACCAACCCATACTAATGAGGCAATCATATTCCTCCTCGGTTAGTCCAGTTGTGACACACTTGACCCCTAAGTACCTTTTTAAGGGATGGGGTATAAATTTTTCGCTTCTCTCAATCATCTCAAATATTTTCTATCACAACTCCATCATATTCTTCTCATAAATATCTTTCCAACGACGGTAAGTTTGCTCATAACTGAGCTCTGGAACGAGAGTTATGACCTTCTGAAGTTCTCGAGTTTACATTGGCAACATCTCTCTTACTGCCACGTGGCATCATCATGACCTCTCATTGTCCACGCCAAATGATGTGGCAACACCTTGGTCTTGATGTGGCACTAGGTTATCCTACCATAGTGGAAATTCGATCCACTCAATCCTTCATCCATCGTAACTCGGTCCTTCTCCCAGCACACTCTTTTCTTACCTCCGATGAATATGGTATCGAGGAATATTCTCTTTCTCTCTATGGACAGTCTCGATGCATGCCATATATCTTGAATTACGGTTAGGATTCCATTCGGAACCTAAGGTTCACCAATCCTACTGGACCTCACTCAACTCGTCAACCAATTGGAGATTAACATGCGCCATCACACTGATGTTTTTAGTCAACAAAAATTCACCATGTCATTGTAGGGCGCTTAGGCTTGCTCGACTAGAGGATGAGACTTGTCCCTCTCCTATAGTCCAAATAAAATACTTAATTAATATTTTGTATAATACCATTCTTTGGTAATTAATTACTTAAAACTCATTAAGGATAATTATTCTCCAAAACTAATTATCCAATAATTGATTTTTTCTTAGCCTAATACACATGGCCCAATGATTATTGAGGTTTTTACTTTCTCTTTTCCCCCTTAGAAGTAGTTTAACACTAATTAAATTAATTACTCATATGATAATTATGAATAATTATATCATAACACACTGAGGTTAATTTCTCCATAATATACTTAAGTTGATTAACCTTAATTCCCTCCCCGACACACAACTCCATGCCAAATTTTCATGTAATGTAATATATATATATATATATATATATATATATATATATATATATATATATATATATATATATACATATTTATTTATTTATTGGGGAAAGGAAAGGATTAACCGTATTCAAATTAATATTTATTATTACCAAATTGTTCTTTTATTTATTATATTATAATATAATTATGTTTAATTATATTATAATATGATTAAACATAGCAAATGAGAACTTAGGATTATTAATACCCATTAATACCTAAGCCTTTGGACTTCGGTGAAGATTCATCATCATGATTTTATGAATATACCCAAATCTCCCAAATGTCGAAGCTACAGAGAGGGTCCCACCTCTACTATACCTTTGTGAAAATATAATTAATTATACCACCATATAATACAATTTTTTCTTTAATGTTTATTATACATTGGAGTACGGTAAAATAGGTTCAGCCTTCGACTCTTTTTTTCACGTTCTATCTTCCTCAAACATCCCGAAGTCCTGAAGCTCTGAACTCCCAGAGCTCTGAAGTCCCGATCTGTCGGAGCCCTGGACTCCTGAAGGGTCCACGCTTACACGTGATTCTGCATTAAATATTAAATTTAAAAAGGAAGAAGGGTTTGTACTTTGTCACGTACGAATATCATAATAATTCAATTAAAATATATTATATTAAACTTTTTTGGAAATTGCATCGAGGCTTATAAAATTCCAAATAATATATTAATATTTAGAGAGAGAGAGAGAGAGAGAGATCATCGGGTCAATCTCCTTCGGATCTCCAACACATCCTTTGTACTCAAATCTCCCGGAGCTCCGGAGTCCCGAAGCTCTGAAGTGGCCCCAGTTATGCACGTTTCCATATTATTTAATATTTAAAAGAGATGGCTTCATTCACATGTAACCATTTTAATAAACCTTAATATAATATAATATATTATATTATTTTCGTCAAAAATTACGCCGAGGTTTTAAAATTCTCCAATAAATATTTCAATATTGGAAAGGAAGGAATGATATTCGGGTCCTCACCTTTGACTCTTCCATGCAATTCATCATGCTTATATAACCTGGAGTCTCAAAGTTTTGGAGGGGACCCACTTGTATTACCACGTAATTTAAATAAAAAGAAAATATTTTGGGAATAATATATATATATATACTATAATAATTGTGTATTAAAATCAATTCCATTAGTTGATCACATTAAATACAATATTTTAATTAATTGTATTTCTTATCTTTACAACCTTGTGCACGAAAAAAAAGGGTTTGAGCATTCAATGACCTTGGCTCATGGAATCCCATCACCCAAATGTCCCAAAGCCCCGGAGCTTCGAACTCCCAGAGTTCTGAAGACCACGAGATGGTTAAAACATTTGGTCATCGTTTATTCCCTGGTGTGTTTGACATTAAAATAATAATAAATATATTCTCTTTGGTCTTAGGTCTTTTACGCTCAAGGCGATTTAACCTCCATTTTCATAATAATAATAATATGTATATGTATATGTATATAGACATATATACATATATTTCCATAGTAAGAGATTTAATAAAAGTTTATATTCCAAGGAAATTTCTCAATTCTGGAATTTAAAAATATAATTATAATATGTCCCTTCTCATGGGTAAATGAGTAGAATTTTATTTCCTTATTACTATGTTTTACTACCCTTACTAAATTTAAGGAAAATAGTCCTAATACAAAGATTTACCCCCACAGTAAATTCAATGTTTCTACGAGGATTTACTGCCCACCACAATTTAAGGGGATTCTTCCCAAATTTAAAAGATTTAACACAATTTAAACATAAATGTTTATTTATGCACCAAATAGAATTTTGAGAACTTTTGCATTTTAATTCATTTTGACCAATTTCAAGTTTATGTCCTAATTATTTTTCCCCAATAATTATTTATAAGGACTTTTAATGTTTTCCCATATTTGGGATTATTTCCTAAAGTCCACACAGATTTGATATCCTGTAACTTTTCCTGCATAGGATTTGAGGACAAACTAAAATGGAGCACTATTACGTAGAAAAATCACTCTCTTCTTTCAGATATGTTATAGATATTTTTAACTGTTCAGACATCATTTCTCAAGCATGCATTAAACTATACAACATAGTCAACCACAACATCCACTCCCAAAAATCTTATTTTAGCACACAGATAGTCAAGAGATAAGACATTAAAACAAAAGAGATTTAGCTAAGACATTCTCTTTATTTTTCTTAAATTTCTCAAGTCACTTTTGTCAGAAATTAAACTTACATAGTTTTAAAACATAGTATAATTTTTTCTTTGATCTAAACACTACAAAGATTTAACTAAATATACTTATCTAGAAACCAGATAGTGATACAACTGCTAAAAGGGGTGCCCTTTTCCTCCCAACCGTAGGCACAACAACTCTTGGATGGATTTACCATTGGCCACCCCCTAGCCAGGTCATGATGCTCTGAGAGAGACTCTTCCTTTTGTTCAGCAACAACCAGGGACGTAGATCACTCTCCTCTTCCCACATGAATTTAGTAGATTGTTTCTCTCTCTACCAAGCAAGGGTGTCTGTAATGAGTACTTCCTCAGTCACTCATCCTCTCCATAACCTCGTTTATCAGCTTGGTTAGAAAACCCTTCCTAGTAATTCCCATATCCAGAAAAAAAATCATTTTTTAGTTCTCTTCAGAACCAAAGAGTTGCACATGCTCTCCCTCCTTAGAAACAGGTCACTAGACTCACTCCTCTACCTCATTTCTCTCTGCCCATGAATTTCCCTTCATTTCATGCCTTCTTTAGCAAGATTTTGTGAGTCAAATCCCCTAATTCAGGGGTCAACCTAGAATTATGTAGACGGGTACTTTTCTACCCATGATTTTGAGGCAAGAAAATTATGGTACAAAACCCATTCTTGTTCATAAATGTGGGAAGCTGATATTTCAACTACCCACTTCCTCCATTAATCACAATTCTAGAAAATGGACAATCTCGATTTTTCTTGAATTTTAAATTGGCAAGGGAAATTTCCTCATTGTTTCCCTCTCATGCCATCATGACCTATGGAGGAAATCCTCCCTCAACAATTATCCAACATTTTCATTTTTACATTAGTAGCATAAATATTTACAGTATCTTTTTAGAAAAATATAGTTATATTTACAAGCTAGGAGAAATAGGGGTATTACAATCCCCTCCCCCTTAAAGGAACACCATCCTCAGTGTTCTTTGCATCTCAACAACACCATTCATGCCTCATGCTTCAACTGCTTACATAAATTTCCCTTTTATCCGCTTGGTCCTTTCTGAGACTCTTGGCCTTTGTCACATGCCTACAATGATTTCAAGAAACAAGCATATTAATCACAATTTCATGCAAAAACGATTTACTATTGTTCAAAAGTCAAGGGGAAATATTAATATCAACACAATACTTATCTGTGCAATTTCATGGATCTGCATCTAGTTGTTTGTCTTACTAACTTTCCCCATTGTTTTCCTTGACATACCCATTGTGTGCATGATTCCAACCAATAGTTTACAATAATTATTTGAAGTCTCCTCTTCCTTGCGGTCACTCACCCTCTAGGACCAAGCTCATGCATCACCTTCTCTGTTATACAATCCCTCGGGTGATCCATCTTTCCTTGTCAAGGATTTCTCACACAAGAAGAGTTTTAGAGACTTAATTGATTCTTACAATCGAGGTGTCCCTCTGACTTTCTCTACCGAGGCATCCCTCCATCTTGTGTTATCACAACACAACATATACTATGGTGATCATGGCTTATCACAGGGTTCTCATGTCACAACAATATCCTTCTCCATTCTTTTCATCTTGAAAACCATCCTCTATCCATTCAGGATAGATGTTTCATATCACCTATATTAGTAACCATGAGATGTTATCATCAATTCCAATTTAGAATTTTCTTTCAAATCCATCACCCACAGATTTATGAATTCCACATTTTATTTTCAGATCTGTTCTACACAAGAACCAGATTCACATGTATGATATTTTTCCTTCCCATAGCAATTGTTTTTTTTCTCAGCGGGCATTGGTATTCCTTATGGTCCTACTTCGACTTCCATATTCAAGACCCTTCTTCCTGCAACTCCATCTTCACAAGTCAAACAAGTTGTTAGTTCTTGTGCACATTATATCTTCAAAACTATGCATACTAAAAATCAAATCATTTTCATCTATTAAATGGTACAAAGAAAAATGATATATCATTCTTTATGCATGCATCCTTTCAACATACTAAATTTTTCCAAATGAAATTCAAATATTAAAATAATTTAATCAATGTGTCAATGTTCATGGCCACATTCATACCCAATGCACCCTTGCATTGATTTCATTTTTTCCACACTTTATGAAAAACACTTTACCATGGTGTATTGGAGCTCAACCAATCTATTCACCATATGGATTATTCATTCGTGTTCATTATTTAAACAGGATTATGCTTCTTGCTACAAATTGATCATGTCCTCAGTTTAACATATTATAATATGAAACCTAAGTTTCATATGGTTGCATTTAAACACTTCTCTTCTTACTGGCAGTGAATGGTGCCAATACTCATGGCCAACCACTTCCTTTATTTAACACCCTTATAGTTCAGGTAGAGTATTGGAAGGTCCTTCTTCCTTAATGAGAATTCTATCGTCTTCCCTCTTATGCAAGCATGCATTTTCTCAATGCATTCAATTCAATGTGTTTCCTATGATTAATTTTGTTCCTAATCACTCTTGATTGGTCAATGTACCCATGACACTATTGATTCATGAATTTTCTAGCAAGGATTATTAATCATCCTTGACTGACATAGATTTCCTCTCTCTCTATTTCAAATTCTTCTTTCCTGAATCTTACCATGCTTGGGTAGAAATGACATACAATAGTCACTCAAAATTATTTTCATATTAGTAAGAAATTAAAACACTTCATAGGGGATTCTCACCAAATTCCTTCATACCTTATGCCACACAGGCATGAACATTTTTATACCTATTATGTCCGCCAACACTCATTTTTTGATTTTTACCTCATCAGTAGTGCTCCATGGGGCTCCCAAAGTCCCTTAAAAAATATTTCAACATCAACCTTCTTGCATTTATCCTTTACCAGAGGTTATCTACCATTGGCAGTTGTCCTTTCCCAAAAACCCCAATCATTTCCTACACAAAACATACATTATCACATTCCAAATCATGCCAGTCGTCATGTTAACTGAAATATATGTATCTAAATCAGTAAATCATTTTCAAATATGCCCCAACATATCTTTATGCACTGTATCATATTAACCCCAATGTTTTCACAAGTGCAAACATAATCAAGTCTCTAGTTGTCTCTATTGTCACACATTTATCACCATTCTCATGTTAAAACACTCACACAAAACAACATATCATCTCCTCATCCTAGAGAAACAAAACACACAACAAAAAAAAAGGAGTTAAGGGACGCTTCCCTCTTTCCAACTCTTTCTACATGGTCTAGACTTTTCAGCTTAACTAAACTATTCCCAAGGCCTCAATGCATTTACAAATTCATGGCTTTAACCAAATTTATACTTGTTTGTTCATTTTTCTTTCACTAGTTGTACTTGTTCCCACAATTGTTCTTTTAAGGTCTACAACTCTATTAAACAATTCATATTTTTAAAGTGAGAAACATATTCCTCCTTTTCTTCTTCTTTGCTTCTTCAATCTACTCCCTAATGGGGTATTTATGCTCTTTTCCTTGAGTAGTCTTGGTGAGGTTCACCTTAAGCTTCTTGGATAATTCAACATGCTACAACAACATGATTTTTTTTGTTTGCAATGAGTTATGAACATGTGCATTCTGCACATTACTATTTAGACATTAGAATAGTCAATGTTCATTTGTTAGTCTTCCATTCATGCATTATGTTTTAGAATGTAATACAAGATTCTTATATAGATAGGCTTACATCCCACACCCCAATTCTTAGTCGTTATTAAGGTTGTGAATTTTTTCTTCTGACATAGTCTTTACATAGTTCCTCCATAGGGAACTCCTTCAACATGCAACTCTTTCATTGCACACCCATCACTATTTGGAGTGGCCTTAGCTTCATTATTTTAGAGGTTTACTAAAAATTACATAAGGGATATAAGCGTGCATCTTTATTATGCATATATATTGTTCATCCACACATATTCATTATTATGCAATTCACTTAACCACATGCAATCCTTACAGGCATAATCATGTTTCCTTTTATCATGACAACAGAACATCCCTGCTCATTTATTCCTTCAACAATATTTTCTCAAGGAAATGGGATACATCATCCTCAAGTTATTATTCCATTGATATAGTCAGACCCTCCAACATAGCGTTAACCATGAATCCATGGCATTTCTTAGATATGACAAGTACACACATTTCCTCACAACCTACTTGATCAAGCAGTCATATTATACTTTTAAGCATGTATACATATATTTGTATATATGTAGGTGCATCAATTGAACCCTTTTTACCTCATTCATTCATATTGATAATT
Source organism: Picea engelmannii (assembly GCA_009831015.1). Classification (NCBI taxonomy): domain Eukaryota; kingdom Viridiplantae; phylum Streptophyta; class Pinopsida; order Pinales; family Pinaceae; genus Picea; species Picea engelmannii. The sequence goes on from ML790859.1 coordinate 540,299, forward strand.
TAGTTTTAATATTAGTATTCTTTAGTGAGAGATTACAGTCAATCATATGACTAGTCTCACAATCATAATTCATATTGATGTTTCCCTCTCTACATGGAAACAACCAACAAGGGTCACTTTTTCCCTTTATACTATAAAAAACTTCCATAATTAAAAATTCATATGGGTAGTTATTGTGTTACCCAAGGCAATAAGATAACCACTTCTAGTCTCTTCTTCATGCCTCAATTCATTCTTGGTCAACAAATATCTACAAGGGAATATTTTCCTAAACTCCCTCTTATTTCTATCTAAGTATCCTAAACCATATCCATATGGCTACAATCCAGCTCTGGATGTCAATATGATCCATTGGTCATCCAAAGGTGTTTCAACACCTCCTTAATCAGACCTTGCATCGGTCTCTCGTTAATCCTTACATTCATATTTTATTAAGGTAATAGGCTAGAACATTATCAACATTTAATTCTTGTTGTTAACTCCTGCTGACATAAGGTCATTCTCATATAAAAGGTCCATTAGTATACCATACCTTACAACCTGCCATCGGTTATAACATGCCTAATTTGCACGTTCAATATTTTTCCATATGCATTCTATCATATCCTTGTGCACCAATCATTTCACCTATGTCTGCAGTGCATATACGTTCCACTTTCTTACCTCTTTGCATCGACACAACCTTAAGTTATTAAGGATGTACACTCCCTTATCACATCCATGAGCCCCTGAAATTGCCCGCCACTTTACTTCTTTCATGCAAGTTATTCTCATCCCATAGGGATCCTTTTTACTTTATTAAAGGGGTTATCCCAATAGCATGTTTTCAATTAAGACAGTACAAGTAAGTTGACCTCACATATTTCCATAAGGCTTCTAGACATGGGGAAATATACTCATAATGCCTAATCTCTTATTTAAGTAGCAATTGTGATTACCAAAGGCTTCATAAGCCCACATTTGTATGAAACCTTGCAACCTATTTAGTTCATTCACATCCAAGTCTTTCTATTAGTGCCTATCATCATAATCCCACTCCTGTAGGGTTGGCTATCATTCCCCCAAGGTAGCAATATGATTCTTCTACTGCAATCCAACATGATTCGATTTTTGTTGAGTAAATCCCAACAAAATTTCAATATGAAATCTTTCTCCTCAAGGATATTATGTAGATAATATCCTTGCGACAATAAAAACTTTCAATAGGCTCATCTTAGCCTTGGTAAACTAGTCTTATGACTATTTTTCGGCCCATCCAGACCTAATGTTTGAGTCATGCTTGTTGGATCATATTGTCATTTATGCCAATGGTTTGATTGATTGATGTCAAAGGATTGATGTCAAGTTATTAAATGATTGATTGATGTCAAATGGATTTATTGATAGGCTTGATTGATTGATGTCAAATGGATTTATTGATAGGCTTGATTGATTGATGATTGATATACATTGTATATGTATTATCCTTAATGAGAACGATAGATGTCAAGTGGAAACCAATTGATGAAGATGGATCATTGATATGATGCATAGATGAAGATGGATCAATGGTTTGTCATTGATACATGATGAACATGGATTCTTTGATATATGATGCATAGTTTCGTTGATGTAAAGATGACTCATTATTTCCTTTTCATGGTTGAAAAGAAGTACAAATGGATGAACTCCAAATTGGTCCCCTTATGGTGAAAGCCCTCATGAGAAGACACTTTGTGGTTGAGAGAAACCATGCTTGTATGTGGAATAATGAGATGGAGATCATTGATTTTTTGGGTGAAACTATCCTATATGGATAGTTCTTGTCATTCCATTTCCGGTGGTATGTGGAACGTCACATAACTCCTCACGGTTTGAGAGTTATGGCCTTACGAAGTTGGAGAAACCCCATGTGTTGGCTTGAAGCCCCAAATGGTCAAAGAAGTCAAAGTAATTGAAAAGAAGAAATCAATATTTTAATGATAAAGTAAAGTGACAAAATCAAGAATGATTATTTAAATATTAAAGTAAAGTGACAAAATCGAGGAGGAATATTTAAATCATAAAGTAATGGAGAACTTTCTATTTATGGAAAGTGGTTAACCCTAAAATGAGTAAAATAGGTTAAGTGACCTAGAAATGGGTTAAGTAACCTAAAAGTGGGTTAAGTGACCTAGAATATGAAGAGTATAAATAAGAGGCTAGGGTCTCTTGTGAAGGTACACTTTTGTGAAGATCTCTTGAGCATGATTGAAGATCTATTCTTAGAGAGAGATTGTCTAGAGGATCCCATGAATGCATCAAAGTCTCGGCAAGTCTGAGGTCATGACGGAAGAAGTATCGGAAGTTTAGAAACCCTAGTTTCTGAGGTATACGCGGGCTTATTTGAGCCAGGGCACGTACATACACGGGTTGTATGAGGAAAGGGCACGTACAGTGGATGAGGTCTTGAAGATCTGTGGTTAAGATGTGTTGATATTATGGTAGTTGTAGGAGGTATTTACCTCCATGTGTAAACTTGACAAGGATAGAATACTCCGAGAAGCAAGAAGAAACCCTAATGAGTTGGCTAATAACCATAGAAGACTTGTCGGCTCAAGAAGATAATTTATATTAGGTTATTAGCCTCCAAGAGAAGAAGTTGGCTAGAAATAATATTATATACTGAACAGATAGATACCCAGAATGAGAATTCGGCCCTGGTAGTTAGCCAGAATTAGCATAAATATAGGAGGACAATTCTCATTCTGACAAGTAGTCTCAGAATTGCAGTGCTCAGTCTTGTGCGCACTGCAGTTGCCTAGTTTCTGTAGAGGTTTGGAGGAGTGTTGTTGTTGTAGCTGCTGCAGCTAGCAGTTATGCTTGGACTATCTCTTGGCTAGGGTTTGGACTATCTGATCAACTCTTTGTGATACGTTGTCCTTGGGGAAAGGTGCACTACCCTTTGTTTGGCTATCTAGCCTAGGGTTTTCTTCCGGAGTGATTCTCTGTCAAGGTTAAGGTGCTCGGAGAGTGGCTTCGGCCTATGGTTGGGTGAAAAGGGTATTGTCAATGGTAAAACGAGCACACATCTTTCATATTCTAATAGGTTATGGGCCCACACCTCCTTCATTCAGTTTAAACGCTGGAAGGAAACATAGCCACTAGGATATTGAGATCGTTGAGGAACTGTCGCTAGGGTTACTAGCAGAAGCAACTTCCAAGACACTGTCGTTAGGGTTACTAGCAGGAGCAGTTGAAAAAACCCTAATCCTCTTGTTAAGGCACCTTAAGTGAATGGATTGACCTAATCTCTGGATAGATCAGTGCGCTCTAGCCTAGCGCATCTCCTGATACTCTCAGCAAGACAAGATGTGAAGTTTGAGTTTGTGGTCAAATCTAGGGTTTGACCAAGTCAAAGTAGCCATGACTTATTCTATGAAGTCAGAGAACAAGTTAGATGGAGCCTCTAACTTCAGAGAATGGAAGACAAGGATTGACCTCATCCTTGCTGAGAATAAAGTGTTGGATATCGTGAAAGGAAAGATCGTGAAACCAGAGTTTGAAGAAGGGAAAGAGAAGGAACCATAGAATGTTGCCGCTATGGAGAAGTTCAAAGATGATAACATTAATGCTATGAGTATCATAGTGGAATCCATAAAATACCACTTGATACCCTACATCTCCCATCTTGACTCATCAAAGAATATGTACGATTCCCTAACAAACCTCTTATCAGTCAGAAACATTGGACAAGTAATGAGTCTGAAGAATGAGCTCTGTGACATGAAGATGAATGATGATGACAACATAACATCATACTTTGTGAGAATTTCTCAGTTAAGAGATCAACTACAAGCTATTGAAGAGATCATCTCAGAGAAGGAGTTGGTAAACATAGTACTCAATGGTCTTCCCAAGACATCGGATGCATTTGTCACAAGCATGAACACAAGAAAGGAGTATCCGACATTTGAAGAAATTTGGACTTGCTATGCTCAAGAATAATTAAGGATCAGTGCAAAAGAGAAACCCCAAAAGAATTATGATGATCAATCCTTCACAGCAAGATTCAAGAACTTCAGGAGGAAGCCAAATCAAGAGAAGGACATTTTAGAAGTACAACGCTTCAACTGTCGAAAGTATGGTCACTACAAGAATCATTGTTCCAAGAAAAAGAAAAGCAAGGAGAAACATGAAGCATCAATTGCCAAAGAAAAGGAACCTACAAAGAAGACTAAGCAGGATGGAAGAGACTTCTTCTTCTAAAGGTAACAAAACTTTTCTTATTTCTTGTACATATCTTGTTTACATTGTCTCTGTACATATCTTATATATCTACCTCTTGGAATATAATATGTTCCAAGAAGAACTATACCTATGGAAGAACAACAAGATAAGAATGGATATCATTAGATAATACACATGAAAGGATGAAATACAAATCATGTGGAAGCTATTGCAAGATAAGTCGAATCAATCATGAAGAGACTTAGAAGAA
>ML790859.1:547300-557432 GCA_009831015.1 Picea engelmannii
AAACCCTAATGAGTTGGCTAATAACCCTAGAAGACTTGTCGGCTCAAGAAGATAATTTATATTAGGTTATTAGCCTCCAAGAGAAGAAGTCAGCCAGAAATAATATTATATACTGAACAAACAGATACCCAGAATGAGAAGTCAAACCTGGTAGTTATCCATAATTAGTATAAATATAGGAGGCCAGTTCTCATTCTGACAGGCAGTCTCAGAATTGCAGTGCCTAGTCTTCTGCACACTGCAGTTGCCCAGCTTTTGCGCAGGTTTGGAGGAGAGTTGTCGTTGCAACTTCTACAGCTAGCAGTTATTCTTGGACTATCTCTTAGCAAGGGTTTGAACTATCTGATCAACTCTTTGTGATGCGCTATCCTTGGGTAAAGGTGTGCTACCCTTTGTTTGGCTATCTAGTCTAGGGTTTGCTTCCTGAGTGATTCTCTGTCAAGGTTAAGGTGCTCGGAGGGTGGCTTCGGCCTATGGTTGGGTGACAAGGGTATTTTCAATGGTAAAACGAGCACACTTATTTCATATTATAAAAAGATGATGACAGGATCTTGGATGATGAAGCAGGTTCCATACCTGCATTCTATGGGCTCAGATATGCCATAGAAACTCTGGTATGGTTGCATTATTTGTCTTGATGGATACTCTTGTTTGTTGTGAGGTAAATTCTTGAGGCATTCTTGGTATGGTTGTTGTGATGTGGTATGTGTTGGTTGATGGAGTGATCAACACTCTTATGATTCAATACTGATATGATGGCTATATCATACTGGTTGTTTATACATGATTGAGTAGCATTCATATTGTATGGTCGAGAAGCATGAATAAGCTATTAGAGAGCTTGGATGTATTGTGACTGGCTAGTGATCAGTTTGGATAGTGAAAGACATAAGAGAATATTATTGTAGGTTGCAGAGGATCTGAGTATGTGATGAAAAGGATAAACCCTAATAGCTCAGAAGGTATACACAAGCTTCTGTATATACTGGTTGCATACATACGTGGGATGTAGTGAGCCAGAGCACGTACACACGCAGGTTGCACTACTGACAGGTCACATACTTGTTGCAAATTGATATATGTTGAGGATTGTTGTCTCATCTCAGTTGCTGGTAAGGGTATAAGCTTAGTCTTGCATTATAGAGATGGTGGTGTTGTAGAGTTGTACTCTATTCAATTGTTACTGATAAACCCCAAGGATTGTAGTCCGTAATAAAAAGAAAATTGTATATACATCTTGTGTTATTTGTGTTCCTTGTGGTGATGACTTATTGATGATGTATGTTGCTGATATATGTTCACATCTAACTGGTTATAAATGATAGCAATGAGTAATGAGTAAGTGTTGAATACTAACTAATGAGTTTTGTGTAAGAGGGAAGTCTTAGAAAAAAGAGCCCCACACTCATTCAGCCCCCCTTTAAGTGTGGTAAGTGTGTCCAACAATGCTCTACCAAATAGGGTAGGGTAGGGCTCCCTCCCCTTTAAATATTTCTAATAAAATTTAATTGACTCTTTCATGAGCCCAAGAAAGCCAAGTGTTGTTGCATGCTCTGATACCACTATGTCACACACCCGACCCCTAAGTACCTTTTTAAGGGATGGGGTATAAATTTTCCACTTCTCTCAATCATATCAAATATTTTCTATCATAGCTCCATCATCTTCTTCTCATCAATATCTTTCCAACGACGGTAATTTCTCTTAGAACTGTGATCTAAAATGAGAGTTATGACCTTCCAAAGTTCTCAGGTTTACATTGGCAACATCTCTCTTACTTCCACATGGCTTCCTCATGACCTCTCATTTTCCATGCCAAATGATGTGGCGCACCTTCGTCTTGATGTGACACTAGAATAGCATGCCAGAGTGGAACTACGATCCACACAGACTTGCATCCATCGTAACTCAGGCCTTCTCCCAACACACTCTTCGCTTACCTCCGATGAATATGGTATCGAGGAATATTCCCTTTCTCTCGATGGACAATCTCGATGCATGCTAGATCTCCTGAGTTACAGTTAGGATTCCATTCAGCACCTAAGGTTCCCCAATCCTACTAGACCTCACTCAACTTGTCAACCAATTGAATATTAACATGCGCCATCACAATGATGTTCTTAGTCAGCAACAATTCTCCATGTCACCATCGGGCGCTTAGGCTTGCTCGACTAGAGGATGACAATTGTTCATCTCCTATAGTCCAAATAAAATACTTAATTAATATTTTGTAGAATACCATTCTTTGGTAATTAATTACTTAAACCTCACTAAGGATAATTATTCTCCACAACTAATTATCCAATAATTGATTTTTGATTAGCCTAATACCCATGGCCTAGTAATTAATGAGGTTTTTACTTTCTCTTTTCCCCTTTAGAAGTAGTTTAACACTAATTCAATTAATTACTCATATGATAATTATGGGTAATTATATCATAATAAAATGAGGTTAATTTCTCCATAATATACTTAGGTTGATTAACCTTAATTAAGGTATATAATTAAATCCCTCCCGACACACAACTCCATGCCGAATTTTCACGTAATTTANATATATATATATATATATATATATATATATATATATATATATATATATTTACTGGGGAAATGATTAACAATATTCAACTTAATATTTATTATTACCAACTTGTTCTTTTATTAATTATATTATAATATAATTATGTTTAATTATATTATAATATTATTAAACATAGCAAAGGAGCACTTAGGATTACTAATACCCATTAATACCCAAGTATTTGGACTTCAATGAAGATTCCTCATCAGGATTTTATGAATATACCCAAATCTCCCGAATGTCGGAGGTACAGAGAGGGTCCCACCTCTACTATACCTTTGTGCAAATATAATTAATTATACCACCATATAATATAATTAATTCTCTTTAATTTTTATTATACATTGGAATACGGGAAAATAGGTTCAACCTTTGGTCATTTTTCTCTTACATTCTATCTTCCCCAAACATCCCAGATTCCCAAAGCTCCAAACTCATGGAGCTCTGAAGTCTCGATCTCCCGGAGCCCTGAACTCCTGAAGGGTCCACGCTTACACGTGGTTCCACATTAAATATTAAATTTAAAAAGGAAGAAGGATTGGTACTTTGTCAGACACGAATATCATAATAATTCAATTAAAATATATTATATTAAACTTTTTTGGAAATTGCGTTGAGGCTTATAAAATTCCAAATATTATATTAATATTTAAAATGAGAGAGAGAGATCTTCAAGTGAATGTTCTTATTCTCTCCAACACATCCTTTGTACTCAAATCTCCCGGAGCCCCGAAGTCTCGAAGCTCCGAAGTGGCCCCACTTATGCACATTTCCATACTATTTAATATTTAAAAGAGCTTGCTTCATTCACGTTCAACCATTTTAATAAACCTTAAAATAATATAATATATATTATATTCCTCGAAAATTACGCCTATATAACCCAGAGTCTCGGAGTTCCGAAGGGGACCCACTCATATTACCATGTAATTTAAATACAAAGAAAATATTTTGGGATTATATATATATAGATATAATACTAAATGTGTATTAAAATCAATTCAGTTAATTGATCACATTAAATAAAATATTTTAATTAATTGTATTTCTTATCTTTACAACCTTGTGCAAGGAAACAAAGGGTTCGAGAATTCCACAAATTTGGCTCATGGAATCCCATCACCCAAACATCCTGGAGTTTCGAAGACCATGAGATGGTTAAAATATTTGGTCAACATTTATTCCCTGGTGTGTTTGGCATTAAAATAATAATAAATATATTTTCTTTGGTCTCAGGTCTTTTACGCTCAAGGGGCTTTAACCTCAATTTTCAGAATAATAAAATAATAATAATAACAATAATAACAATAATAATAATAATAATCATATGTATATAGACATATATACATATATTTCTATAGTAAGAGATTTAATAAAAGTTTATATTCCAAGGAAATTTCTCCATTCTGGAAATTAAAAAATATATATAATTATAATCTCTTCTCGTGGGTAAATGATTAGAATTTATTTCTTTATTATTGTTCTTTACTACGCTTGCTAAATTTAAGGAAAATGGTCCTAATACAAAGATTTACCCCCGTAGTAAATTCAATGTTTCTACTAGGATTTACTGCCCACCAAAATTTAAGGGGATTCTTCCCAAATTTAGTAGATTTAACACAATTTAAACATAAATGTTTATTTATGCCCCAAATAGAATTATGAGAACTTTTGTATTTTAATTCATTTAGACCAATTTCATGTTTATGTCCTAATTATTTTTCCTCGATAATTATTTATAAGGACTTCTAATGTTTTCCCATATTTGGGATTATTTCCTAAAGTCCACACAAATCTAATATCCTCTAACTTTTTTGGCATAGGATTTGAGGACATACTAAAATGGAGCACTATTACGCAGAAAAATCACTCTCTCTTCTTTCAGATGTGTTATAGAGATTTTTAATTATTCAGTCATCATTTCCCAAGCATGCATTAAACTGTACAACACGGTGAACCACAACATCCACTCCTAGAAATCTTATTTTAGCACACAGATAGTTAAAAGATAAGAAATTAAATCAAAAGAGCTTAAACTAAGACATTCTCTTTATTTTTCTTAAATTTCTCAAGTCACTTTTGTCAGAAATTAAGCTTACATAGTTCTAAAACAGAGTATAAAATTTTCTCTGATCTAAACACTACAGATATTTAACCAAATATACTTATCTAGAAACCAGATAGTGATGCAACTACTGGAAGGGGTTTCTTTTTCCTCCCAACCATAGGCACAACAACTCCTGGATGGATTTACCACTGGCCACCCCCTATCCAGGTCATGATGCTCTGAGAGAGACTCTTCCTTTTTTCCAAAAAAAGCTAGGGACGAAGATCGCTATCCTCTTCCCACAGGAATTTAGCAAATCATTTCTCTCTCTACCAAGCAAAGGGGTCTGCAATGAGTGTTTCCTCAGTCAATCATCCTCTCCACAACCCCGTTTATCAGCTTGGTTAGAAAACACTTCCCAACACTTCCCATACCCAGAACAAATTTGGTTTTCAGTTCTCTTCAAAACTAGAGAATTGTGCATGCTCTCCCTCCTCAAAAAAAGGTCACCAAACTCCCTCCTCTACCTCCTCTCTCTCTTCCCATGATTTTCTCTTCACTTTCTTCCTTCTTTAGAAAGATTGTGTGGGTCAAATCCCCCAATTCGTGGGTCAGACTAGAATCTTGTAGATGGGTAATTTTATACCTATGCTTCTGAGGCAAGGCAATTCTAGTACAAAACCCATTCTTGTTCATAAATGTGGGAAGCTAATTTTTCAAGTACCCACTTCCTCCATTAATCACAAATCTAGAAAAAGGGCAACCTGGATTTTTCTTGAATTTTAAATTGGCAAGGNNNATTAGTAGCATAAATATTTACACTATCATTTTAGCAAAATATAGTTATATTTACAAGCTAGGGAAAATAAGGGTATTACACCAGTTGATCAAGTGCTCAACTTGGTTTCATCCTTCGTTGAACTAGTTGATAAAGTGTTCGATCCAATTCCGTCAACGGTTGATCCCACTCTTCCCTCGAAGAGTGAAACCCAAGTGGTCGATCTGGTCTCCCGATCAATCGATCTCACTCCTCCTTCGAAGAGTGAAGATGTCGCTCAGGTCTTTCTTTTTACTGTGCATTCCTATGGACAAGTGGGAATTCCACTTGTTCCAAGGGCATGCCCTCCAAGCAATGTGATTACTATTGATTGGAATTCTCTAACAAAACCTCTTCTTCCTTCTTACATGACTTTCCAAATCATTGTCGAAGTTTGTGGTAGGAATATTCCTAACACTATAATAAACGAAGGAGCTTATGTTAGCATCTTATCCTTGAATGCTTGGAAATCTCTTGGTTCACCTCATCTTGTGCCGGTGACTCAAAATATGTTAGATTTTAACAAAATGGTTAGTCAAAATTTAGGTATCCTTCCTCAATTTCCTGCTACTTTGGAGGGACAAATGGTCTACATTGATGTGGTGGTAGTACACGACCTTTTGGACTTTAATTTGCTCCTCGGGCAAGACTATGTTTATGACATGAAATATTTTGTGTCTACACTCTATTGAGTGATGTGTTTCCCTCATAATGGACACAAAGTGAACATAGACCATCTTTCATTCATTGGGCCTCATATGATGGTCAACCATCAGTCTTCCCTAAATGGTCCTTATATGCTAGTGTCATCTGCCCTGCCACGGGTTAATTATATGGAAACCTGTCCCATGCATTTAACTCTGAATGAGAAGGAATCTCTCCCTTGTTCTGACTTAGATCCGATAGTTGACCTAGTGATCTCTTTTATTGGGATTTTAGAGCCTGATCTCCCTACCCCTATCGTGCCCCTTGACATGTATTCCTTCTAGAGTGTTGTTGTTTCGTCTCACAAAGATCTCTTAGAAGCCATGATTGAGGTTTGTCCTTTGACTTGTATTCCTTATAGAGTATTATCCTCTTAGAATCCATGATCAAGATGATAGCTACGATCATGATTCCTATTTCTGTGTCAATCTCATTAAAAAATGAAACATAGGTATGGAGATCTAACACAACAAACAGCATAGTTTATTTTCGATTTCAAGCTCATTAAAAAATGAAAACGATTTCCACGAGCATAGTTCTTTTCCTGTGTCCATCTCATTAAAAAATGAAACAAATAGTAGCGAGTATAGTTTTCTTCTTCATGGAAATCTCATTAAAAAATGAAACAAAGGTCTGGGAATCAAACCTAGAGGTTACTGAGCATAGTTCTTTTCTTGTGTCAAGCTCGTTAAAAATGAAATAGACCCTTGTCAGCATAGTTCTTTTCCTATGTCAAGCTCGTTAAAAAATGAAACAATCGCCTCTCTCGTTGATTTGAGTCTTCCATTACAACTCGTAGTTGAACCTTCATTCCACCCACCTTGGTCAGTTGATCATTTTTCTTCCTCCCTCTTTGGTGAACATGTTTCCTATTAGTAACCAGGAGTCTATTGGGTATAGAATTTGGCGATAGGAGAAGAGTCGGTGGATGAAATGAAGCTTGAGGGGCATGTCTACAGCCTTTAATCCTCATTCTGGAGTTAAGACAATATCTTCTCAAGCTGGGGGGAAATTACCAACCACCCACCTTTGGAATTTACATTGGGAAGTGTTGAGAATAGTTAGTTTTCTAGTTTCAAGATCACAAAAAAAATGAAACCGACCAAAACATATTTTTACTTTGTTTCAATCTTGTGTAAAAATCAAACCAATATCAAGCTTAGTCTTTTCTCTTTCTCATTCTCATAAATACATGAGAGTAAGTTACCAAGCTCATTCTTTGTTCTTTCTTGTGCTCGTTAATACATGAGAATAGGTTACCAAGTATACTTTTATCTCTTTTTCAGAATCATAAAAGCTATATGAAAAACAAACCTTTGGAGTCTCCTTTAATCTCTTTTGAGACTCTCTAAACATGAAAATATTGTCGAGTGAGAATGTTTCCTTTCACACTCATTAAAAGGTTATAAAGGTCTTATTTCGAGTGATAGTTTACCACTTTTTCGATCTCGTTAGACTAATTATGAAAAATGAATAATCTGGTCAAGCATGATTAAAAGAGTTCTCCTAGGTATCATTTTATACTTTTCTGGACCCTAGAGACTAACTTTACGAAAAAATTCATTGTGGAGTCTTCTTTAAAACCTTTTCAGAGTCTCTAAACATGAAAAGGCCAACGCTTTTTCCTTATTTGGGCACATTAAACTTTACAACATAGGACCCACACATGGGACCAAATCCCTCCTTCTTCATGTTCGTTAAAAATATGATGAGGGACTCATCATAATATGAGCTTTATCGAGCATATCTTATCCTCCTCAAGCTTGTAAAACTAAAAATAAGTAATCGCCAATCATGGTGGGGAATTTTTGGAGGGTTTTTCCATCTTGTTATCTTCATTCTATGCAAAAAATTACTACTTTGAGTCTCCATTGAGCAATGCACATGTTCTATCATCATATATAACAATCAGGTCATCCATTCTCTCTCATTCATTGACCGCCATTTCCATTTTTTGTCGCGTTCCACTGATAGGTCCATGAAAAACATTATGGTATTCGTCTGAGTTAATGTTGTTGAGTCAAGTTATTTGTCATGCATACTTGTTCAAGGGAAGTTTACTCATGTCAACCTCTTGCAGTTTTGTTCAGCCTGTTTATCCTAGCCATCCCTGCATCAGTTGTTCTTTATTATTATGATCTTCACAACATATCTCTTTACATGTTTCATGTCGATTGATGGCGGATACATCAAGGCCCTCCTTCAATAGATTTCACCCTGTCAACTACAACTCATCATCTTGGATTGAAAACTAGAAACCCATCAATACCCTGGGACTTGCAGACATCAATGGAAGGTTTCCTTGCATTTCCACGATGGTTTTACATCATTAGCTCCTGTCAAATGAATATACGAGTGTTCAACATCAAATCCTTTATTCACACTTTGTAGATTGTACTAGGTATCTTGGGTTCCATAATCATCATCAGTGGATTCCCTTGCATATATTAACGATATACATTAATGACCAGTAATCATACAGTTTATACCATGTTTGACTTCAAATCATTTATTCGCATGTTGTAGATTCATACCACTTCATTAAGGATGAAGACCTTGGGATAATATCACACTCCTGTTAGATGATATTCTTTCGTAAGATGCGATGGAGAATATTCATGAGCACTTCACAGACTGTTCAATTATTGAGTCATCTCACTGATTTGTATGATGTGACATAGATCCATATTTGTGACATAGATCATCTCATGTCTTGCATGGATCCATAGTATATGCTTTTGTGGACATGATCAAGTCATGATTGGTTCTTTATGGATCCATGATGTATTCTATTGTGGCCATCATCCCATTACTTATGGCATGCATGGATCTACAATGTATTTTTGGAGGATATGCTCTTGTCTTTCTTACCGACCATGGGTATGTCCGCCTCAGGGATATTTTTTTGCAAGACTAGTGATGCTCTTCTCCAAGCTTATTTTCCCAAAGCTCTATGACTTGATTTAAAAGTGTTTCATCCATCAAAAACCTCTTTTGAACTCACACTTTAGGGGGCATATTTTATAATTTTATTTTCCACCTAATAATTAGGTCATTATCACCTAAAACACACCCAATCACTAGGTCATTATCCCCTAGAAACCCCTCATTTTAACCCTTAAAACCTACCATCTTTTCCTTGGATTTTTCAGCTGAGTTTCTTCTCGATCACCCCCTTCCTTCATTAAAAGAGTGACCAAAAAGTATGGTCACACCCTATGGCTTGACAAAGAGTGACCAATCACTCTTTCTATGTGTCTAGGGAGCAAATAGGTCTAGAAACTCCCATTTTTGGAATTGGTTTCAATGGATGAGACTTCCCACTGATTTCTCAGGGTTTAGTCTTGAGAAGTCTTCCATAATGAGCCCAAGAATATTATCATAATAATTGTATGGCCTTATCCCTAAATCCCTATAAGAATAAATCCATTTCCCATGGAAAAGAAGGAGGAAAGAGATAACAAGGTTACTCTGGTGGTTTGGTTACAATACTTGGGAAAGGAGCTTGGAAGGAGGCCATCCCTTTAGTCTACATATTTGTAAGTTGTAATATTTATTCTTTGATTAATAGAAGACACACTGGATGTTTCCCTCTATCGAATTGTTCATATACGTTTATGTATTCAATGGTAGAGAATTAGTATAATTATGTGTTATGATATATTATTAGATCTATTGTTAATCCATGCATGTTTTCTTTGATCCTTGGTTGTTTTCATGTATGAATCAGATCTAGGAACATCCTTAGTTTATGTCTCTATTCCTTTCTTAGGTGTTGGTAGAACATAAGGGAGCTCAGCTCCTGTAGGATTAAAAATCCCTACAACACCATCCCTCCTTTTATCTTCCTCTCTCTCTCTCTCTCTTGCTCACTTTCTCACTCCCTTTATGTATCCCCCTATCCCTCTCTCTCTCTCCCTATTTCCCTCTTTCCATATATCTCTCCCCAACTATTCCCCCCCTCTTTACCTCTCTTTCT
>ML790859.1:559279-572497 GCA_009831015.1 Picea engelmannii
CTCTTTCTCTCCTTCTTGTTGATATTTGTGTACCTTGGGAAGTGGTCCCCTTGTGTTTGTGAGCTTATAAACAAAAGTTGGAAGTACTATGTACTTTGTGCCTTGTACTTTATGTCTAATTTCACTTTGACTTAGGAGATTTAAGTCAAAAGTGAAATTCGGTCATTTTAGCTTAAATGACTATTAATCACTTTGTGGGTGAATTAGGAGACATAAAGTGAAGTTAGGGAAATTAACCCAAAGTGGGTTTGTGAGTGAGATTATTGTGGGAAGATCTCAACATTTGATTAGGGATGAGATGGGATGATCTCATCCACTCATCTTTTAGGTTTCCTTATGGAGGTTCAAGAGAGGTGCAAAGGGCAAGGAGAGGCTCATTCACTCTTATGTTCACTTGGAGAGTTTGAGAGAGAGCATTGAGGAGAGGATGGTGGTTATGGTTGAGGAAATATTGGGCACCTCCTTTCATGGAGGTTCCATGGAGGCTTAGAACCTCAGTTATTTGTGGTGATTGTTCTTTCTTGGAGGAGAGCACACTTGAGGAGGAGGGAACACTTATAGCAGGGAGGACTTGCAGTGGTTAGTTTTCTTTGAGGTCAGATTTAGTGGAGATGTAGCACACAAATTCTTGTTTGTGTGAAAGGGTTTCTACACCAGAGCTTCAAGGAGCAAGGGCGCTTCATTTCAATGGGTTGGACAACTTGTGAGGAGGGAACACCATTCTAGGCCACATATATACATCTTGGACTTGTTTTACAACTTGAGACAAGATGTTATTGTATCAGGTTCATTTGTTTCATGTACTTGTTGTAATCCACCTTCTATTCTCCAGATATATACACTTATATTCCAAACTGGATTTCCCCGAGGGGGTTTTATCCAGGGTCATGTTGACCAAACATACCTGTGTTCATTTTCATTTATGCTAGTGTTTAGAACAACTTTATTTCAGCAGTAAACATCTAGAGGTGTGTTACATATTTTATGGTATACATGTGCTAACATGTTGGTGACTAAAACTACATGCTAGAGAACCTAAAAATCCTGTGTAACCATAACAAAACAACATTTAAGTTCCTGATCTATTTGTTGATATAAAACAACAACAAACAAGTGTGTGACAACAATAACTTAGAGCCATATTGAGTTAAAATACAGACCTAGACGATAACATGTTAGAACTTGGAAAAATCTTCATGGTATCAGAGCTTGGTGGCTGATGTTTGTTAAGTGTTGGAAAACATTTTGTGGACAGTCATAGACATCATTTGGGTAGATTTTGTGGGCAGCCATTGACAGTGTTTAGTAGCATCTTGTTGGAAGAATTGTTGTGGATATTTTTAGGATAGTTGGTCAAAATTTGATCAACCTCTTTTCACACCTACTTGCTAGGAGTGAGGCATATTTTTCACGACCTCTTCACCTATATTTCTAGGAGTGAGGTTGTTGTTTGACTGCCTCTTTTCACACCTATGTTCACAGGAGTGAGGCAACATTCCTTTGAATTCATAGCATCAGTGTGAGTGCAGTGGGAAGTCATGTTAGCATCTCATATGCATGTGGATGATAGGCTAGCTGGAGCTAGAAACTGGTCTCCTTGGAAGGATAGGATTTTCTTTGTCTTAGAGGACCTCGAACTATGGGATATAGTTGAGGCTCCTATTATTGTTCCTCCTGCTACTACTCCTGTCTTGGTTGCAGAGTTCAAGAAGAGGAAAAAAAAGGAAAAGAGAACTATATGTCATGCAGTGAGGGATCACATCATACCCCACTTTACTGGTAAATAATATGCATATGAGATGTGGGCATCCTTGTGCAATCTTTACTATAAATCTAACCCAAACCAGAATATGGTTTTGTTTGATCGACACAGAGGCATTTGAATGCTCAAGAATGAGTCGGTTACATCTTACCTTGGGATATACACTTAGATCAAATAGAAGCTTGTAGTCGTCAGAGAGATAGTGGACACAGACTCTATGGTGAGGACAGCCTTAAAAAACTTCACCAAACCATGGGGTCCATTTGTTTGAGGCATTATTGCTAGAGATATCATGCCCACTTGGGAGAGACTTTGGGATGATTTCTTCCAAGAGTAGACTCGAATTACATCAGAGACTTCTAGACAACATCAAGCATTGCAGGGTGATGAGTATCTTTCTCTTTGGACAAAGGGCAAGAAGAAGGTCGGCAAGGTAGCTCGACAAGTTCCCAAGTTTGGGGCCATGCCACATGGAGAGAGAAGTAGTGGGCAGAAGAGAGATATGAGAAATGTGAAGTGATTTGTTTGAAAGAAGATGGGGCACTATGCTAGAAAATGTCCCAACAGGAAGAAGAAGAAGAGTTGTACGACATATACAAGAGAGGAGGTAAAGTTTCAGACATTGTTTGAGAGGGAGTGTGCCTTCCTCGTTTGTTGCACTTCAATTGAGACAACACCTAGTATTTGGTACATAGATTGTGGGGCTTCGAGCCACATGAATGGTGTGAGGGAGAATTTGATGAATATTAGAGACACAGAGGTCAGGATGGAGATATCTCTTGGAGATGAAACCTTGGTCAGAGTTGTTGGGATTGGCATTGTTACCTTTTAGAGAGACGACATGCTACCTATTTCATTCAGGGATGTTCTCTACATCCCTGGGCTGAAGAAGAATTTGATTTTAGTTTCCACCCTCCAAGATAGGGGTCTTGATGTGTCCTTCAGAGGAACATAGGTCCTCATACACCCTAAGGGGTTTTGTCTCACCTTAGGGCAAGTGATTGGAGTGAGGGATGGGAAACTGTTTAGATTTTTTTTCCAGCCACTTCATGCCTTGGCAATGAGTAGCAGAAACAATAGTCAGTTATGTGATTTATGGCATTGGAGGATGGTTCACCTTCATCATGGGGCTCTTGGAGAACTATGACAGGTTATGACAGGACTGCCATAGCTCATTTCAGAGCATCAGGCTGTTTGCAAAAGGTGTGCACTTGGTAAGTTTACCAAGTCCTTGTTTCCCATCAGTGACACTAGGTTAGCTGGGGTACTGGATTTAGTATCGAGATTCCTTCAATGGTCATGAGTACTATCTCACATTCATTGATGACTACTCAAGGAAGACCTGGATCTATTTCCTGAAGACCAAGAGTGAGGTCTTCAAGAGGTTCCAAAAGTTCAAAGCTCTTGTGGAGAACCACACTGGAAATAAGATCAAGGTCTTGCGTTCAAATAACAGAGGTCAGTATTTCTCCAATTATTTTGTAGACTTATGTGCCCATTCTGGGATCAAAAGATAGATGATTATACCCTACAACCCCTAGTAGAATGGTGTTATCGAGAGGAATAACAGGGTGATCACAGGTGCAACGAGATCTATGCTACATGATAAGAGTTTTCCTCTTTACCTGTGGGTAGAGGCGAGTGCTATTGCATTTTACCTACAGAACAGGAGTCCCCATAGGATTTTGGGGAAGATGACTCCTGAGGAGGCCTTCACTGGTAGGAGGATGGATGTTGAGAACATCAGGATTTTTGGGTGCTTGACATATTCTCATGTCCCCTCAGAGAAGAGGACAAAGCTAGACCCCACATCCCAACAGGGGATTCTAGTTGGATACTCAAAGGTTTCCAAAGCCTAACAGATTTACATTCCATCACTGAGGAGAGTGGTGGTGAGAAAAGATGTTATATTTTAGGAGGGTAGGGAATTTTATAGATCTCTTAAGACGAGAGTCAATGTGGAGGATGATGCAGAGGAATCGATTGATGTCTTAGAGAGAGAAAAACCTCAGGTTTCTGGCACGCTAGTTTCAGGGGTGACAGGGTCACCTTGCACAACTTCAGAGTAACGGTCATAGGGAGTTCAGTCAAAGGGGCTAGATGCTTCAAGATCTCAAAGTGTTGAGACTAGACCTGAGGAAGATACTCTTGGGAAGAGAGATATTACTTCTCCTTTGACTACTTGAGGGAAGATGAAACCTATATGGTTTTAGGAGACCCTGAATGAAGCCAAGGAGAACATAGGAGATCCCAAGAGATATTACAGAGAGAGTAAACCTCCAGTGAGGTTTGGATCCTATTTGGCTATGGTGGCTAGTATCTCATATACTAATCCACAAACATTTGCGCATGAAGTATACCAGTAGGTTTGGCGAGAGGCCATGTTGGAGGATTATCACTCCATTATGCGCAACGATGTTTGGGAGGTGGTTTTGAGGCTAGTGGGGAAGTCAGTTGTGACTTCCAGGTGGTTGTACAAAACCAAATATGTTGCAGATGGAAGCATAGAGAAACACAAGGCCCGATTTGTGGCATGAGGATTCTCTTAGATAGAGGGAGTCGATTATGATGAGACATTCACAGTCGTTGCGAGATACACCTCGATCAGGAGTATTATTTTCATAGCGGTGAAGATGGGTTAGAGGATACATCAGATGGATGTGAAGACCGCATTTATAAATGGATTTATAGAGGAGGAGGTGTAC
This sequence comes from Picea engelmannii, assembly GCA_009831015.1. Taxonomy (NCBI): domain Eukaryota; kingdom Viridiplantae; phylum Streptophyta; class Pinopsida; order Pinales; family Pinaceae; genus Picea; species Picea engelmannii. Next base: position 563,747 of record ML790859.1, read on the forward strand.
ATTGAGTAACCATAGGGGTTTGAGGTGAGCGAGAGGGAGTCTCATGTGTGCCTTTTGAGAAAGGAACTATATGGTCTGAAGCAAGATCCCAAAGCTTGGTATTCACGTATTGACACACACTTTCTTCAGATGGGATTTGAGAAGAGAGATGTTGATCCTAACCTCTATTACATCATTAGAGGTGAGTACATGCTCATTCTCATTTTGTATGTGGATGACTTGTTCATCATAGGTGTAGAGGATCTCATAGCTGAGTGCAAGCTGGGACTTGCATCGTATTTTGATATGAGTGACATTAGGTTGATGCACTATTTTCTGGGTATGGAGGTATGGCAGGGGAAGTATGTTGCAGATATTCTGAGCAGATTTTAGATGGAGGACTGGAGACCTATGTCAACACCCATGGTTACCAACTAGAATAATCTTAGTGATTCAGATTCTCAGTTGGTATATTCTACAGTTTATAGACAGTTGATCGATTCACTTATGTATTTGGTCAATACTAGACCAGATATTTGTTTTTCCATGAACACTCTTAGCCATCATATGGTAGAGTCGAGGAGTGTTCACTGGATTAGGGAAAAACCTGTATTGAGGTACATTGTTGGGTCAATTAATTATGGCTTGGACTATAGGTGGTGGGGTCAGTTTGGTTGGCTACACTGACTCAAACTGGGCAAGATTTGCTACTGAGAGGAAAAGCACCTCAGGGTACTATTTTGGTTTGGGGTCGAGACTTGTTTCCTGGTTCAGCTGGAAACAAAAGTCAGTTGCTTTGAGTTCCACCGAGGCAGAGTAAATGGCAGCCAATTAGGCCAGTTGTGAGGCCATTTGGCTTTGTAAGATGCTGGTAATATTATTTGGTCAGGAGTTTTCCACAACCGTCATACACTGCGATAATCAGAGTTGTATCAAACTCTCTGAGAATCTAGTTTTCCATGACCAGTCGAAGCACAACGAGATCATATATCATTTCATCAGAGATTGGGTTCAGAGAGGAGAAATGCAGTTGTAGTATATATCGACCGACGAACAGATTGCAGATATTCTCACCAAGGCCTAGCCAAGGGGAAAACATGTCTACTTCGGAGACAACATGGGCTTGGTGAGAAACACTTTCCTTGGTAAGAGGGAGTGTTTATATTTTTGTACCTTGGCAAGTGGTCCCCTTGTGTTTGTGAGCTTCTAAACATAAGTGGGAAGTACTATGTACTTTATGCCTTGTACTTTATGTCTAATTTCACTTTGACTTAGGATATTTAAGTCAAAAGTGAAATTTGTTCATTTTATCCTAAATGACTATTAATTCACTTTGTGGGTGAATTAGGAGACATAAAGTGAACTTAGGGAACTTAAACCAAAGTGGGTTTGTGAGTGAGATTATTATGGGATGATCTCAACCTTTGATTATAGATGATATGGGATGATCTCATCCACTTATCTTTTATGTTTCCTTATGGAGGTTCAAGAGGGGTGAAAAGGGAAAGGAGAGGCTCATTCACTCTTATGTTCACTTGGAGAGTTTGAGAGAGAGAATTGAGGAGAGGATGGTGGCTATGGTTGAGGAAAGATTGGGCACCTCCTTTCATGGAGGTTCCATGGAGGCTTAGACCCTCAGTTATTTGTGGTGATTGCTCTTGCTTGGAGGAGGACGCACTTGAGGAGGAGGGAGCACCTATAACAAGGAGGACTTGCAGTGGTCAATTTTCTTTGAGGTCAGATACAGTGGAGAGGTAGAACACAACTTCTTGTTTGTGTGCAAGGGTTTCTTTATTAGATATTTAGGGAGAATGGGTGCTTCATTTCAATGGATTGGACAACTTATGAGGAGGGTGCATCTCTACTTCTTGGACTTGTGTTGCAGATTGAGACAAATTTCTATTGTATCAAGTTCATTTGTTTCATGTACTTTTTGTATTCCACCTTGTATTCTCCACATATATACACTTGTATTCCAAAGTTCTTTTCCCCGGGGGGGTTTTATCCAGGGTCATGTTAACAAAAAATACCTATGTTCATTTTCATTTATGCTAGTGTTTAGAGCAACTTTATTTCAGCAGTAAACATCTAGAGGTGTGTTACATATTTTATGGTATGCATGTGCTAACCTTTTGGTGACTAAAAATGCATGGTAGAGCACCTAAAAATCCTATGTAACCATAACAAAACAACATTGAAGTTCTTGATCTGTTTGTTGATATAAAACAACAGCAAACAAGTGTGTGACAATAGAAACTTAGATCCATCTTGAGGTCAAAGACAGACCTAGACGACATCCTGTTAGGACCTGGAAAAATATTCACTTCTCTCCCCTCTATCTTCCCCCCTCTCTCTTGTGCTCCATCTCCCCCTTTTGAGAGAGAGAGATTGAAAGAAGGGGAGAGAGAGTGATATTGGGGGATAAGAAGTGCATGAGAGAGATAGAGAGAGAGAAATGGATGGATGGATTTAGAGAGAGAGAGATAGAGAGATGGATGGATGGATTTAGAGAGAGAGAGAGAGATGGATCGATGGATTTAGAGAGAGAGAGAGAGAGGTAGATAGTGAAAGAGGGAGAGAGTGCTAGAGGGGGGAGAGCGAGAGAGAGAGAGAGAGTTTGATTATGAGTCTGAGTAAGGAGATAGAGTGGGGGGAGAGAAATGGGGGTATAGAAGGACGAAGGTAGNGTGGGGTGAGGGAGGGAGCGGGTGAGAGAGAGAAAGAGAGGTGGGGAGATATAGATGGAAAGAGGGAGAGAGGGGAGAGAGAGAAAGTGAGAAAGTGAGAGAGAGGAATGGGGTAGAGAGAAGGGGGGGAGGGATAAAGTGAGAGATATGGATGGGAGGAGACATGGAGAGAGAAATAAAGGGAGAGAGAGGGGAGATATGGGGTGGCAGAGAGAGTGGAGGGGAGGGAGAGGGAGAGAGTGAGAGAGAGAGAGAGATATCAATATAGGGAAGGAAGGACAAAGGTATGGAGTGTGTGTGGTAGTGTGGGGTGAGGGAGGGAGCGGGTGAGAGAGAGAAAGAGAGGTGGGGAGATATAGATGGAAAGAGGGAGAGAGGGGAGAGAGAGAAAGTGAGAAAGTGAGAGAGAGGAATGGGGTAGAGAGAAAGGGAGGGAGTCCAACAACTTCGTGCACTCACCCTGGGGTTCCTTTCACAAGGTGCGAGAAACAATATGCTAACTCATGCTCAATGTCTTGATAGGAGGTGACCTTATTGCCTTGTTAAAATTTTAGTTGAGTGATGCGATTAGCATCCCAACATTGAATCATTGATCGATGGAATAATTTAGTGTTCTTCTCTCCCTCTTTGAGCTAGTGAAATATAGATTTATTCCTCCATAAGATTTCTTATTGACAACGTCTTTCAACTAATTGGTTAGTAAGATACTTTTATTGGTTGGAGAGATCCTCATACCATCCATGGATGATTTATTGTTGTTGCAAATCATCCAGTCGTGATTCCAACTGTTTTCGAGCTTGAAAAATATTGCCAAAATCTAGTTTGTTCCAGGATTTAAGTTGATGCTTTAGAGAATTGAGAAGTTGTTGGAAGTGATACATTAGATATCCCTGTGAAGTATCAACTTCCAACCACCACTTTTGAATTTTCTCCTAGAAGTCCAAATCAGAAAGCCACAACTTTTTGAATCTAAAAGGCCGCATAAGGGGAGCATTTTGGACATCTGTATTGAGGCATATGGGCTAGTGATCAGAACCATTTGATGGAAGGATAGTCACCTCCATTTTAATCGCTAAGAGCATGAGAGACTCTAAGGTAAGGAATCTGTCTAGATGACAAGCCACCTCTTGAGCACCCCCTCTTCTATTGTTCCAGGTGAAAATACCATTAATGGTGAAAATGTTGACCAAACTAAGATCTTGAATGAAATAATTGAAGGCTTCATGCTTTCTAGATCCAAACACTGGGTTTCTCATTTATTCTTAGTGAGGGATGAGATGAAATTGAAATCCCCTCCTAAGATCTAGAAATGAGATTCAATGAGGCCCACTAGATTTTCGAGATAATAAAGAAATCATATTTTTCATTTAGCTGCTACAACCCATAGACATTGGTAATGAAACGAGTGGTTTCCAAACCTAATGTCCTGAATTGGGATGTTAGGCTTCTAGTAGTGGAAAATATTTTTTCCAAGATTACCATAGATGGGTTCCAGAGGATAGATGGCCCCCCTACAAATCCTTTGGCATCTAGGGCAACAAATTTTCCCATCTTCCAAAATTTTTGAAGAATAGTGCTCAAAGTTGAGTTGGTGCATTTTTTCTTGTAACAAAAAACTATCCAGGGTTTTTGATCTTACCTTATTCTATAAGAGCCTATGCTTTCTCTTACCATTGATACCTCGAATGTTTCAAGAGATTACTTTCATTGAACTAGGGAAATGAGAAAGTTGGTAAGAATCTGTGATTAACACATTCTAACTTGAATTCACCAAGATGTCCTTGATTTCCTGGAGAAAATACATATTTTAGTTCTTCCATCTGCGCTTATTGTCTAGAGGGTTCTTTCTAGACGGATTCAGTGTGCTGGTCTACACTCTCAAGGAAGATGAGGTGCCCTACAATGGATTGGGTCCAATGGGTTCTTTTGCATTTTTATGAAGAGAACAATGCACTCACTAGATGTGCTCTAGCATGATTGATTTGATGTCCTTTCGATGGCATCCAGCTCCATATCCTCTATATATCTACAACGCCTTATAGATATATGCCTTCCAACTCCATATCTTTTAGACCAAGTTCAATTTCGTCTTCCTTTTCCTGGTTCATGATTACATCTTCCAAAGGATGTCTTATGGTAAATAAAAAAAATTGGGTCGTTTGGGCTCCTTAGGGTTGGAAGGCATATTAGATGATTTACAGGATTTTGGGTTACAGAAGGAGGGGTTAGGAGGATGATCAAAGTGGGGGTCCTTAGGAATCGAAACCAGGACCTAATAAATGTTCCTAGTAGAGGGTGTCTTGGTAGGTCACGAGGGAATGGGTATGCACCCTGATCTACGCTGATTAAAAGTATTGGGGAAACCTTCTTCATCATTTTCAAGATCTGGCTTCAACAAATTGGTTGGATTAAGTAGAGGGAAAGTATAAAGAGATGATCATGCTCATGGAAGGGATGGAAACTGAAGAGAATGAAATCATAGTCCAGGGTTTGGATCCAGTACAAGTCTTGGTAACTGAGACAAATATTTTCGGGGATGGGAACTAAGGCATTCATATAGATGCAAATCCTTGCATAAGAAGTGTATCGACCCTGCTTGATTTCCTTCGTTGATTTGACATAGGTGCCCCGAGTGTTGCCTATGTCAACTAGAATTTCTTCATCCAAATACTCATGCGGAAATGAGTAGATTCGAACCGAGACTGGGGAATAAGTGAATTCCTCTTTGTATAAGTTGAATTTCTATGTCCAATAATGAAGGTGTCGACCCGTCGAGTGAAAAATGTATGGCCCATTTTCAAAAACTCACTCACGATCCTCATGGTTGTGAAAGATAGTCGTAAAAAAACCTTTGGAGTCAAGATCTAGGTCAAAGCGATCATGGCATTTCTAGTGGGAGCTAAGTGAGGCCATTAGATCATGATTTGAAGGCCAGAGCCCAAGAAATTTTCTAATGACCAAGATATTTGGAACAACAAGTCTATGGTCTGGTGGAATGTCCTTCCCAAGCAGCTCATTGCACAAAAAATTTAAAAGATAAGTGTATCTATTTTTGAGGTTCTTATGAGTTTAATGGTTGTGTTTTACAGTGTGCATGAGAATGGTTTTTATGTGTTGTTGTAGATTATTATTTGGCTGCATTATGTTCATTTATAATGTTGTAGATGCATTTAGTTATGGGTATCAGAATCCAGTTAAATATGCATTTAATTAGTAGATGATAATTATGTTCATTTATAATGTTGTAGATGCATCTAGTTATGGGTATCAGAATCCAGTTAAATATGCATTTAATTAGTAGATGATAAGCTACATGAATTAATTAACCGAAGAAATTTTTGAATTTATGTGTATTTTTTGCAAGTAATGTTGCTCATTAAAGATGGGGGACATTACATTTGTTATTGATTGAGGAATACCACCATGAATATTATTATACCAATACTTAACATTCGTAAGTGTTGAAAGTTTGCAAAATATCTAGTAAACATACCAACAACTAGCATGAGGTGTTGCCAAAGATGTTGAAAGAGATTTGTTATTAATTGAGGAATACCACCTTGAATATTATTATACCAATACTTAACACTCTTAACTATTGAAAGTTTACAAAATATCTAGTAAGCATACCTTCTAATCTATTTTTCCTTAAATTCAACAACTAACATGAAGTATTGCCAAAGATATTGGAAAAGTCCAAAGAAATAGTTTAAATGTGTTGAAAAGTAAAACAAACAACTAAACTGAGATATTACCAAAGATGTTGGGAGAGTCCCAAATCTATAGTTAAAATGTGTTGAAAAGTAAAGCAAAGAAATGGAAAAAACTAAAACTTGACTATAAACTATTAAATATAAATATAAAAGTATTAAATATAAATATAAAATATAAATTCAATTTACCTTTACCCATTCTGTCATGTTATTAAGTTAATTTTGATCTCGAAATACGTGAAGGCTGCAATAACACTATAAAGTTATCAGCCAATGAAATGTAAGAAAATTCAGTATTTTTTATATATTAAAAAATAAAATTTTAAGTTTGTTATGTTACACATTAAGTTTTTTACAAAAATTTTAAAGTCAACCCAAATTAATAGAATAGTCAGAGTGAACTCATCACTATGTATACTGCCTGGGAGGCAGTACAATAAGAGAGAAATTGTTATAGAATAGTTAGAGTGAACTCATCACTATGTATACTGCCTGGGAGGCAGTACAATAAGAGAGAAATTGTTTGTGGAGTGTTTATTTTAAAAGTGGGATGTTTCCAAAAAAACATACACTTTAATCTCTAAAAATTTCAAATACTATTTCTAAAAATGAGAATTTAAGAGTTTTTTTTTTAATTGAAAATCTTAAGAATGCTTTTTTAATGAAACCAACTTTCCCAGGAATCTGTGCTTTCAAATTGGAACAGGAATCTGTGCTTTCAAATTGTTCCAATTAAATTGTTTGAACATAAACATAAGAATTGAAGGGATTGGAGCTTTCCAATTCGTTCACGAATTCGAATTCGAAAGATCCCTAGAATTCGAATTCGAAAGATCCCTAGAAAAGTTCTAATGCAATAACCATGGAAAACACAGACTAACAAAGAAAGAGAAATGTCGCCGTACTGAGCGGGAGAGACTCAAATCTTCTTTGAAATAGTGATATTTGGTTGGTAGTATCAATATTAAACTTGGTTGGTAGTATCAATAATAATAGAGAAGTGATGAGAGATGCAGCCAATGAGTTTCCAAGTTAGACAATAGTAGCGAGAGAAATGAGCGTATTGAATGGGGTTTAAAGGCAAAGAAAGCCACGAAAATCTAACAATTTCATTGTAATTTGGTTGGTAAGTATCAATGATAGAGCGCTGATCATGACAGACAGTGAGACAGTGGGAAAAGCTCCGGAAAGGACAGTAATAGAGAAAAAATAAATGTGAGTATTGAGGGAATCCCAGGCCTGGAAATTGGCGTTCTTTGGTTTTTAAACGTATTTGATCGGTAATAAAAATTTGGAATGTCCTTTTTAACAGGGATGAAAATCTCAGGCCTGGAAATTGACGTTCTTTGGTTTTTAAACGTATTTGACCGGTAATAAAAATTTGGAACGTCATTTTTTAACAGGGATGAAAATAATTCAATCTAAAATTGACATTTAAATTTTAGGATTACCTTATTGTGTAGCAGTGTTCCACTTAATCTTTGGCGATTGTTTTCATCTGAAAAGCAAAGTCGTACAGAAATCAAGTAAATTCATACAGAAATCACGAGGATATGGATAAAAATAAAAAGTAATACAATAAAAGGTCATATCAACTGATAGAAATAAATGCATGTATATAGTGTTTTCCATCATGAATTATAAAGAGCTCGAAATAATGGCAGCAAAGATCAGGTCTTATCTCCGCGTGCGGATTGCGATAGTAGCAAAAGTAACGGCTTGCGGTTGATTTATTACCAGACATCTCGGCTGGGCATTGTGGGGCTGAAAAGACCATCCATGGGAGCAACGTTAATATAACAAGGTTGCATGGCAACTCAGTCCCTGCCAAGTTAGTCGGGAAATACATGTTGAACAATGAAACTTAGTATAACTAAATGCAGAAGTACAATGGAAATACATAACACATATGCCATACCTTTGATATTTTGTAAAAACAATGGAAGTACAAGGGATATTAAAGGAATATTAAAGGATATTAAAGGAATATTTGAATTTATATAAAGTATATTTAACATTATGAAGAAGATAAAAGAATAAACTATATTTTTTTTATGCTAGTGAATGAAAAAACATGGAAATGATAAGAGCAAGTAATTTTGAATTGTAAATATTTCAACATGCATGTCATGATATAAACAAGATTAAACAACCTAGTTTTTTTATTAATAATTTCAATTTTAACATTTTTTTAAATAATTTTACATTTTAAAATTTATAAAAAAATTAAATACTATTTATAAAAATATTAAACAACCTAACTTTTTTTTATTAATAATTTCAATTTTAACATATTTTTAAATAATTTTATATTTTTAAATTTATAAAAAAATTCTATTTATAAAAGTGTTTAAATGCATCTTTATCTTTTC
>ML790860.1:11738-30227 GCA_009831015.1 Picea engelmannii
CCCTAGAAGTTTTTTGGGTTAGCAAAAGCTCTTGGATACCTTATTCAGAATAGAATGACACTTAGCTTAATCAAAGGCATCCCTCACCTTGGCCCTGAGAACACTATGGAAGTACTGCAAATATTTTTTGCAATAGATTTGTGTAATAACATGTTATTAGAATGAAAATGGGCACAAAGAAAGAAATCTTAAATAAAACGAGCACATATTTCAGCATAGATACCTTAGTAATCATCATCATAATCATTCATCAACATAAAATAAAAAAAACACTTCAATAAACACACAATATTATTCAAAAACTAAACCATGAACAATTCATAAAACATGTCCCATGAAATGTATATATATTCAAAATTGGCTCAGTTGTACATTTTTTTTTAAATGACACATCGTGCTCGAGATACATAATGGAACCTCATGCCCAAACATGGAAGAATGACATCTCATCCCCTAAATACAAAATGGCACCTCATGCCCAAAATGGTACATCATGAATGAGATACATAATAGGTTACTCATTGAATGTTTCCACTCTTGCCAATACTAGGTGAATCCCCAAAGATGATCTTCCTCCTCTTACTCCCAACGAGAACTCCAATATTCTTGCATCTCAAAGTTGTTCATCTTTCTAGAGACTTAAAAAGAAAACAAATTCTTATATGTTTTTTTTACATAATGAATTAACACACTTACAAAATGATACTTATAATTCGATCCAAGAAAACTCACCGCAAATGAGAGTGTAAGTCATGATGGTATTTCCCTTCTTCGCAACCATAACCTCATCACGATGCCTCCCTACAATAGTTACAAGAATCAAAGCATGGAATTTAATCAAAATTCACAAAAGTAATTTCATTCATGCTAGATAAAAATTTCATCAATAAATGATCTCATAGTGAATAACTCACGCAATGATGGAGATTGTCTAGCATACAAAGAACTTGGTTGGAGAAGATGCTATGAGGAAACAAATTATGTAGTATCCACAAGTGCATCCATAGTGGATGGAACAAGGGGGTATGTAGTAGGCTGAACTAATACATGCATTAGGGGAATTTTGAGGTAAAAAATGCACCTAAAAAAATGTACTATCAAAATCAACTTTAAAGGCACCAATATGATTCAAGATGATGATCTCAACTGTATGGGTATATATTTTTGGAGGGAAAGGAAGAAAATTGATTTTTTCAATCATATTTTTTTACTCATCTCCTTATAGGCTTACTCAAATTATCTCCTTATAGGTTTACTCAAATTTCAAGTGTGGGCACTCCTTGGATGTGCAATTAAATTACACATCCAATGAGTACCCACCCTTCATACTTTTGATAGAACCACGATGAGATTAATTTGAAAAACATCAAATTTATAAAGCATGCTAAGTTGACTGTGTTGATAACTTATGTGTATTTGTACCCATTTCTTGTTACAATGGGTGAATAACAAGTAGAGAAGTTTGAACTCGATTGAAATCGAATCATAGAGACATTACACTTTTAATTTTGTAGAGAATAATCCATGTTGGTGAGAAGGACATGACTCTTTTGACCCTTCAGTGACTTTTATTGATGTTTGAAGCAATTTTAAGAAGCCTCCCATTCTTCCTTATGCTAGATAGGTTATTAATCTCATAACAATTTTTGGAATAAGATAAAATGGTTATATCTTGGGAAGGTAGTGGGGCTTCTTCAAACCATAGGCTAATTTTACATCATATGGTTAGAGAAGTAAAGAAGCCCCTAGCCCTATACAAATTCCACTCCTTTTGGCTTGCAAATGAAAAATACAGGGATTTAGTAGTTAGAGAATCAAAACATTTTATTGAGGATGGGGCATTGGCTATGAAATAATTTCAAGATAAATTTGTAAAAAATAATAAATTGACATGAGATTAGATAAAGGGGAAGGAAAATGGATAGAAGGAGGCCCTAGAAGAAGTTGAATTGAAGCTAGAAAAGGCCTATAAGAAAAGAACCATAGGATTCTTCTCAAAGAAAGAACATAAAGAACAAGAAGAGCTAACAGAACAAAAGATAAATATATTGGACCGGGAGGAGGATAAGTGGAGGTAGAAGAGTAGGGTAATTTGGCTAAAACTAGAGGATGGAAATTTTAGCTTCTTCTACAATTATTCTAGCATGAGAAAGATCAAAAACACAATTTGGAAAATTAGAAATACTAATGGAAAAATAGTTCTAGGGCACAATATTATTGTAGATGTATAAGTGAGGCATTTGAAGGAACTACATGCAGGTTGACATCAATTTAGTTTAATTTGCAGTGATAACTTCCTATCTTCCAATTTTCATTAATTATGAATAAAACATTGGACTCATGGAGAAAGTATCTATGGAAGAGCTAAAAGAGGTAGTACACTCTTTTTAAATGGATAAGAAACCGCGCTTAGATGGTTGGAAAAATTATTTCTTCATAGGATTTTATGACCCTATAGAGAATGATCTTTTAAGTGAAGTGAAAGAAATGAATAATGGTGTTATTCTTGGAGTCTTCAAGGACACTTTTCTAGTAGTCATACCCTAGAAGGAATCTCCAACCTATTTTGATGACTTTAGACCTATATGACTATGAAACAAAATTTAGAAAACAATAGCAAAGCTCATAGAAGTTTGTCTTAAGGATGTCTAGTTAGAATCTATTTATAGAGAACAATTTGGTTTCTTGAAAGGAAGGAAAATACATTATGCCTTTGGATTCTCTTAGGAATCCATGCACACCATAAAGTAAAAAAAAATCTTTGACTTGATCATTGAATTGGGCCATTTAAATGCATGTGATCGAGTAATAAATTTTTCTTAATAATTGTGCTTTTGAATGTATATTTTAAACTTCCATTCATTAATTGGATTGAGGCATGTATTTCCCCAATCTCTGTTTTTATTCTAATAAATTGTTCTACTTTAAGGTTATTTATCTTTACTATATGAATAAGGAAAGGATTCCCTCCACCCCCCTCCTCTTCCTCTCAGTGGAATCCTTGGAAAATATGAAGAAAGAAGTTGCATCCGAAGAGCCATTGTGGTCCAAAATTCAAAGAGAAATAAAGGTATCAATTTCACCTCTTTCCCAATATGAATTTTTAGATTCCATCAAAGAGCCTTTAGGTCACTTTGGATTGTAAAATAAAGAAATAGGTTCCAAACATCATCACAAGATGGACTACACTAGCCAAGGGATTGGCAAGGATGCATGGGGCATGGAAGAAATTATAAAGGTTGAACACATGCCATTGTATGACAGATTCAATTATTATGTAGATATGCAAACAAAAAAGGGTGATACTTGACCTTATTGATGAATCAAAGTGTAAAATGTACAAAATATTGAAAAGTTCCTTCTTGTCTCGGAGTGGGGCTATTCTTGTCCATGCCCTATTATATTGTATAAATTAGGCATGGTTACACAAGTTCAAACACCTTAAAATCTAACTCACAAAACACATCAAGAAGAAAACATCGTGATTTATAGTAAAACCCTCTAGAGAAATATATCTATAGATAAAATGTCATTTTATTAGATGTAATTTTCTCCTCATTCACACTTCCTTGTGAGGCAATGGTACAACATTCATTATATAGGGTTAGGCATAATTACTCATGAATGTCACTATCCACCTCATATATGAGATTCAATAACCATAATGATGAATACATCTACCTCCTAATCATTATGAGGACACAATAAGTTTAATTACATTATCTACATTGAATGTCCAATAAGTAGAAAATAACTATACTCATTTGAATTTTTTTAAGTTACACCTTAACCATCTCAGATAAGGTTAATAAGTTTAATTACATTATCAATATTGAATGCGCAACAAATGGAAAATAACTAACAAGGTGAACTATTTCTCCTACATGTTGTTAAAGCTTTAATCATTTGATGTTTTTTAAGTTATATATTTGAAAAAATAAATTTGCCTTCATTTCAAAACTTCAAATAATGTTGAAATCAAATGTTTTTAAAAATTACAAAATAATAAAAATAACATACTTCATTTTTGTTATGAATTTATTAAATTTTAAAACATGTCGAAACTTTTAAAGTGTTATCCTCATTTCGATGTAATTAAATATATTTTAAAAGTATTGATGAACAGATAGAGCACATAGTCTAAACATTCAATTTTTTGAATATTTTTAGCTAGGTTTTCTAATTAGTTTTTCCCAAAATCGAGCCAGGAATTTAGAAGAATTGTTGGAATTGTTGATGCTGAGATTGAAAAATCCAAGTGGATTAGGGGTTTTTCAAGGTATTTTGAGCAATGGAAAATTACAATTTCACTCATCTGATAGTTGCCCAAAAAATTCCAAAAAATGGAATGCTTAGACTTGTCCTAAATAAAGAGTAGCTAAAAAAATAATTACACCTCCAAGTTTAGACTAGCATATTTTGTACTAATATATAAAGCCAAAGTATCGTAGACTATATTTAGACTAGACCATTTGTTGGACACACCGACCACACTGAGGGGGGGTGGGGGGGTGAATCGGTGTGTGGCTCTTTTTTACAATTCTTTATTCCTTTAGTTAGCAACCACTTCAAACATTATTATTCATTCATTATTAGCTACATTCATATATCAACAACATTCATCAATAGTAGAGAGGTATGAACCATCACCATAATGAATACAAAGAACACCAAATATATGTGTAAGATTTTATATTATGTTGTTACATGAAGACTACAATCTCTGGGGTTTATCAACACCAACTGAAAAGAGAACCAACTCCAAGAGAGTACCAAATCTCAAATACAAGACCCATCTTGAAGATCTCAACACCAAATGAGATGTGAGGATTCAAACCCTCAAGTACAAGACCCAACTTGTAGACAGAAAACAATATGTCCAACCATACCAACAATATTCAAATATTTTCTACAGATTTGTGACCTGTATATACCGGAACAGTGTATGTACATGATTTGTCTTCTTGTAGCCTGCATATGGACGTGACCTGTCCTCTTTTATCCTGCGTACAACGTAAAAAAACTTGGGTTTCCAGTTTTCTGGAACTCTGAAACTTCTGACCCTGTAGACCTTCCCTGCCTCTGTCACATCAAACCGTAATATGTTACTATATCCAACCTGTCACTGACCAACTTGTATATATACCATGTCATCAATGAATTATCTCCAACAACTTATGCATGTCCCTCATGCATACATCATCATACAAAATAGATATCCCTCAACCAAGTACAAGTAGCTCAAAGGTATGAACTAAAAGAACCATATCAATAATGTACCATACATCAGAGTGTTTCTCACTCAACCAACCAACCATCATATATCATATCCAAGTACAATACCAACCATATCAAGACTGCCTCAAGCATTCACCATATCATAAGCAAATCTAAGCATCAAACCAAATATGTAACCATACCAGAACTTTTGTAGCTGACCTGAACCTATAGAATGTTGACCTGGGAACTTGATTTTAGACTCTAGGGACCTGGCACCAACATCTACTAAAGTTTTCATGACCTTTTTAGATGTACGTGACCTGTCCTCTTTCAGTTCATGTATATACATGCTTTCGTTCACTACAGCCCACGTAGGTATGCTCCCTTACATGCCTACAACTCGCATATACCTTAGAAACTAGGGTTTTTCTGAAACTCCGAGATTTTTTCCGTCAACCCTCCTTTTCGACCTTAGACTTTCATAAATTCAGATGTATCAATGAGTACCTACAATAAACCTTTCACAAAATAACAGATATTTAGTGTGCTAAAAAAATGATCCTAATACTCTCCAAGTAGCTTTCTCTAGGGGTTATCTTCTAACTATTTTACCCAAAATCCTTCTTTTAGAGTTAACCCAATTCTAACTACTTTGTCCACTTACAACCAATTTATCCACAAATAGTAAACTCACCACTTCTAGTTTCAACTAATTTATTTTTAATTATTTTCTTTTTGCAACAACTTAACTCATGATTAACTCCTAGTTACAACCACTTTGACTAGTAAACTTCTTCTAGGATATTCTAGAAGACTTTGACTTCTTTGACCTTCTAGGGGCTTCTAGATAACTCATGAGGGTTATCCAACTTTTCTAATCCATATTGCCTCAACTGTGAGGAAATATGTGACGTACCACATATCACTAGAAATGACACAACATGTACTAACCATCTAGAATAGTCTCACCTACAAATTCATTTATCTTCATTACATTATTCCTCAACCAAACTTGGGTTACTTACCCATACCTATGGAGCTACCAGAATGTGCTACTGGATATACTCAAGGGTTGACATAAATATACAATATCTATCTCCAAGGGTTGACATCAATGACAACCAACTATTGAACTGTCCATCAATCTAAACCAACTGTCTGGAAATCTCCCCCTTCGGCATTGATGACAACACCAACATTGATGGAAACACTTAGTCATGATAAAATTCATGCTCATACTCCTCATCAATGTTTCTATCTCTCCCCATTTGACATCAATGGAAAAGGGTATCTCTCCTTGGGGCTTCTCCCCCTTACTGAACTCTCCTTGAGGATGCTCCCCCTATCTGCACTATCCTTTGGGTTGCTCCCCCTGTCTAAGCTATCCTTGGGGCTACACCCATGTCTTCATGCCTATGATTACTTTCTCTCTTCCTTTGACAAAGGATCCCCTATCGATCTAACATTGTACCTGCTCTAACCAATCCTAGTTAAAATAATAACTCCCCCTATGGGTATGTCTCCCCCTATATTTTCTGCAAGATTCCATGTAATCAGTGTAAACAATATGCTATCACTGTAATCTGCTTCTGCTATGGATGTTGCTGCTCTACCAGAACAATGATCAAATGCTAAAAAATGCTCCATAAAGAATACCATGATTTGTTATTCCTATGACGATCCTTGGACCTGTCCATGCATCATACAATGATCCATCAATCTATTATACTAACTTGTAACTTCTTCTGTAACTGTCTCTTTCATTGTCAACCATTCACTATCACAACAACTTGTCCAACCAATCATTGTCACATCCACAAAACCATATCCACTCTCATCCGCATGTAACTCATGCCAATATCACCAAGAGAATATCTCAAACCATATGATCAACATCACCAACACATGCCTCTACTAAGCATGAACCAACATCACCACATACCATCACAAAATATGTGTCTAAAAAATGTAACAATATCACCTCAACTATGCACCATCAAGGGCCTCCAAGACATGCCTTGAGCATGTGCCATACCATCCAAGATACAATCCTCAAAAAAATTCATAAATGACATACCTTTATTCATGAAAACCTGAAGCATACCATCTTAGACTCTATATAAACTATATTGTACCATCAAACCATGTTGCAACTCATATGTACACCTTTTTTTTTAAAATCTTTACCTCATGTATGCGACCTATCCTCTTGCAACTTGCATATGTACGTGAATTTAAATCAGACATCTCACGTATGTATGCAACCTTTCCATAATACATCTCACGTATGTATGTGACTGTTCCCACAGGGACCCGCATATGCCTCAGAAAATACTTTACATTAAGCTTGCCTCATGGAAGGAATTCTTCATGCCTTCATTCATGTCTAGTTGTTTAGTCTTCTTCATCCACTTCTGAGAGTGTCCTAGTTTCTCATCACTTGTTCTTTGATCTTCCATTCTTTCAACATTATCTTTATTCTGTGTTTTATTTTCTCTTCTTGCCATATTGTATGAAGCATTTCCCATTGACTGTCTCCTTGAATTCTATCAATCCTAGGATTTGTGGCCAAACCCATTTCAGTTGTAACATCTCATGGTGTGACAATGTACAACAATGTGTCCGACAAGATTATATCTCTAATATCTGAAGATGTTATTTAATATTCCAACATCTTTTCTCGCATAATGTCTGCAATCCAAATCTTTGTGACCATATTCATTACATTAGAAACAATAACCATTGAAAACATTTTCATACCTGTGCTTTTGTGTCAACCTTGAAGGTATCTCTCTTTTGAATTTTCTTTGAGGTGTAGGAATGGCTTCTTGGTGTCTTCCTTGCTCTGATCTTCTGAATATTTTCTTGATTTGTTCTAGTGCTTGACTTCCAGCTTTTCTTTCACCCTTTGAAAATGAAGGAACTGCATCATGCTTCTTAGAAGTGCCAACTTCAAAGTTTGCAACTTCCTTGTTGTATCCAAGACCAAATTTATCATTTGGTGATCTTTGACTATCCATGATTTCATCCAATATTATTGAGTTGTTCATGAACTTGACATGAACATTTGACTTATTGGTTTTCCTTCTGAGATCAACTACTTCTGCTTCCATCTTATGGAATGATTCTTCTTCTTCATTTACCTGATTCTTCAATAGTTCCTCTATCCTTTTGGATTCTTCAAGTTGGGTCCTTAGATTGACATTGTTTTCTCTCGTTTCTTTAATATCCTCAAGGATTTTTCTAAGCTCATCATCTACCTTCTTCTTTTATTCTTCTTGACTAATTATATCAGTCTTTAGTCTCTTGATTTCTTCTTCTTGTTTCTTGATAATTTGTTTTAGTTCCATGGTATTCCCTTGGTACTTTTCTAGGGATTCCTTAGTGATTCTTTGAAGATACTAAAAATAATTTGAATCATCTTATGTTTCCATGCTAACTTCTTTTAAACCATGTATAACTTTATCTTTAAGCTTCAACAAATCTTCTTGTTCATCTATAAGATAATTGTTAGTTGATTTTACACAAACTTCTTCTATTTTAGCTAGGTCTTCTTCTTTATTTGCAGAAGAACATTCAACATTATTACATTTATAATTATTGCAATCATAAGATTTTGGAGGGTCTTTACCTTCATTGATGACTGATTTTTTTTTCATGTCCTTGATGGGATTGTCTTCTGTGTCTTGTATTTTTTTATTGATATGCCTTCTCTAGATTCAACCATAGGTCCTTGGCGGAGGTACATTGTCCTATGCTTTCTTTGAAAGAACTTGAGAGTCCATTGAATATGGTATTGAATTCCACTGCATTGTTATTCTTTTCTTCCTTTTGGCATGCAAATTTGGATTTTTTCTTCGAGGGAACTGATCCAACAACAACTGTATCCCAAACACCTGCTCCTTTTGACATCAACTACCCTTTCATTTTTATTCTCCATGTTGATTAATCTGTCTCATCAAAGAAGGGAAATTCGTATGTAGAGGGCACTGCATATCCATCCATTTGTGTGTCCATGGATCTCCTTCAATCTTGTAAGGCTTATGGGGAAGGTCTTCTCTTATACCAATTGTTGGACACAACGACCACTCTGAGAGGGGGGGGTGAATCCGTGTGTGTCTCTTCTTACAATTATTTATTCCTTTAGTTAGCAACCACTTCAAACATTATTATTTATTCATTATTAGCTACATGCATATATCAACAACATTCATCAATAGTAGAGAGTTATGAACCATCACCATAATAAACGTAAAGAACACCAGATATATGTGTAAGCTTTTGTATTATGTTGTTACATGAATACTACAATCTCCAGGGTTTATCAACACCAACTGCAAGAGAGTACCAACTCTCAAATACAAGACCAAACTTAAATATCTCAGCACCAACTGAGATGTGAGGATTCAAACCTTCAAGTACAAGACCCAACTTGTAGACAGAAAACAATTTTTCCAACTGTACAAACAATATTCAAATATTTTCTACAGATACACGACTCGTAAACATTGCAACACGTGTATGTATGTGAGTTATCTTCTTGAAACCTACATATGTACATGACCTTTCCTCTTTCAGCCTGCGTATAACCTCAAAAAACTAGGGTTTCCAATTTTCTAGAACTTAAAAAATTTCGACCCTTCAGACCTTCATTGCCTCTGTCACATCAACCTGTAACCTGTCACTGTATCCAACATATCACTGACCAACTTGTATATATACCATATAATCAGCCATATACAGATCTATACCATGTCATCAATGAAGTATATCCAACAACCTATGCATGTTCCTCATGCATACGTCATCATACAATCATGCATACATCATAATACAACATAGATATCCCTCAACCAAGTACAAGTAGCTCAAAGGTGGGAACTATAAGAACCATATCAATATTGTACCATACATAAGAGTGTTTCTCACTCAGCCAACCAACCAACATATGCCATATCCAAGTACAAGACCAACCATATCAAGGATGCCTCAAGCATTTACCATATCATAAGAAAATCTAAGCATCAAAACAAACATGTAGCCATACCATATCTTCTATAACTAACCTGAACCTGTAGAAAGATGACCTGGGAACTTGCTTTCAGACTCTAGGGTCTTGAAACCAATATATACTCAAGTTCCCATGACCTTTTCAAATGTACGCGACCTGTCCTCTTTTAGCCCGTGTATATACACGCTTTCCTTCACTGCATCTTGCGTACGTACGCTCCCTTATAGGCATGCAACTTGTGTATACCTTAGAAACTTAGGTTTTTCTGAAACTTCGAGATTTTTTTCGTCAAACATCCTTTTCTACCTCATACTTGCGTAACTTCATATGTATCAATGAGTATCTGCAATAAAACTTTCAAAAAATAATAGATATTCCATGTGCTCAAAATTTGATCCTAATAAGAGATCCTTGCTCTCTTATTTATACTCTCCAAGCAATTTTCTCTAGGGGTTATCTTTTAACTGTTTTACCCAACTTCCTTCTTTTAGGGATAACCCACTTCTAACTACTTTGTCCACTTACAACAACTTTATCCAAAAATAGTAAGCTCACAAATTCTAGTTGCAACTAATTTATTTTTAATTATTTTCTTTTTGCAACAACTTAACTCATGATTAACTCCTAGTTACAACCACTTTGACTAGTAAACTTCTTCTAGGAGCTTCTAGAATAATTTGAATTATTTGACCTTCTAGGGGATTCTAGATAACTCATGAGGGTTATCCAAATTTACTATGCCTTATATCCTCAACCGTGAGTGAACTACATGGTGTAACACATTTCACCAGAAACATCATGACATGTACTAACGATCTAGAATAGTCTCACCTACAAATTCACTGATCTTCATTACATTATTCCTCAACCAAACTTGGGTTCCTTAACCATACCTATGGAGATAACAGAATGTGTTACCTGACCTACTCAAGGGTTTACATAAATCTACAATATCACGCTCCAAGGGTTGACATAAATGACAACCAACTATCCAACTATCCATCAATCTAAACCAATTGTCTGACACCATTATCAATGATTTTTTTTTTTAAATCTAACCTGCGTAGTCTAAACATTCTATGTTTTTTACCATTACTTATTTTTTACTATTTACTGCAACCATCACTGGAATTAGACTATACAAACGATACAATTGTTGGTGAAATCAAAGTTTTTTGTTGCTTGAATTGTATTTTGAAAACATATATGGATTCAATCCCTGAAAAACCTGGAACACTCACATTATATGACCCAAAATAGTAAAAAAATAGAACATTTAAACTATTTCCATCTAATCTTTTATACTCAATGGAGTCTTCATCGTTACAATAGTTTAAAAAATATTTATTTGGAGTCTTATTTAAAAGAGAGTAATTTATTGATATAAGTATTTAGATGCATTCATTATATCTTTATTATTAATCTTTTTCAATTAACATTTGTTTTCTATATATGTAATATATTTTTTGGTATAAAAAGATTGATCTTAAATATGGATTTATCAAGTATAGAAGGGATCAAATTTCTTAAGGTGTAATTTTCTAAATTATTGTTTCATTCCATCTCAAGTTTTACAGGATGCATGTAATTGTTGTTTTGTTGAATTAAGTCGACTTTATTTTTATAATTATAATTATTATTTTTAATTGAATCAAATTTATGTTTTTTTTTAAATGTATTGTTATTATCTAATGCTTAGCTTCATCACACTAACTCCTCAACATATCCTCTATAAGGTCTATCATGACACCCACCAAGCGCACACGCTCCTTGGGTATATTTGGCAACAGAATGGATGAAGATTACAAGGAAGAATCGATCGGTTGGAGGAACGAAGATGTTTGGGTGTGGGAAGGAGCACCTTGGGCACACAATGGTAGCATGCAACACCAAGGGGGCACACACCTTACTTTCCTTAGAATGATTGATGGAGACTTGGGTTGCATTTGGGAAGAGGTGGAGAAACATTGGAGCATGCCCAAGTAGTGAACCCATCTACCTGTGGCAACATGGGTGCACTAGAGAGGTTGGATATTGACCCCATCGACACATCCACGAGGACCACGACAATCAACATGAGAGAGTGCCCAAGGATGGGGCATGCCAATCCAAGATACAAATGGTTGATGGCCACATAGGATTGGATGGGTGCACTGGGTCCATGGAGGAGGCACAAAGAGTCAATTAAGTGTGGGTTTGCAAAGGGACGTAATGCACCCAAGAGACATGACGTTTTGCACAAGTGACTCTTGGAGCCCATATTAAATCAAGGGTGCACAACCAAGGGAGAGAATAGAACATTTTTGGAAAGATATTTGGAGAACAAGTTTAAGGCAATTAACTAAGGTAGAGTTTCTAAGATGGAAGACAAGTAGCCAAGGGTTGCATGCTTTGGGATGTTTTGGGGAAGTGTGGAAACATAGTTCTGTTGAGGAATGTGTGAGGTTGAACTGAAATATGTGTTAGCTTGGTGAAATTCCACGGAAACGAAGGGACAACAAATTTGCGATTGTGGGAACGTATGAGGTGCACCGCAGGTGGTTGGAGAGACGATTGTGACAGAGAGCCTTAGTGTGAGAATCTGTTCTTGAGTGTCTTGGTGAGTTGAGGCAAGTTGTTTGACTCTGCAGAAGTTGTAAACTAAGTTGATAATGCTCATATTGTAACTGTTTCACAACAACAAAGACTTAGCCAGGTGTTAGGCACAATTTGTGTCACCTACACTATTTATGTGTTTGTCTTAGTTTGTTCCGTTGTTGTTCTCTTGGATTCTCATGTTCATGGATGCATTCTTAAATAAGGATAAATGTTAAAATTTGTTAAAAAAATTCTAAGTAAGCAAGAGTTGCACTAGAGTAAGAGTGTGACTCATTGATATCCTAGAAAAGAGTACCAGTATGCTCTAGGTGAAGAGGCATAGTCATTGCGAAGTATTCTTGGTGTGCCAAGAAACCAAGTAAGAATCGACATAGCTCCACATGCCCTCGAGGGGTGAACGATCACAAGATATGATCATGCATCTTGTGGGGTCATGAAAGGTGGTATCATATAAATTGAGAAACAATTTGGTGCTCTTCAACACTACTGCAACCAGAATAGTTGTGGGAAGGGGGCACACTTAGTTGGTGAAATAGTCTGGGATTAGGCTTGGTGAGGGTTTGACAAACTAACCCATCACAAAGGAAACCTGAGTGCAAACTCGATGGGTTGTGATAGGGTCGGCTTGTGGATGGAATTTGTGACTTGTGAGAAGGCCCAAGCACACTGCTTGAGTAATCCAAGCACAAAGTTACATGGGTGAGTCGAGTGCTTGGGAAAGGTAGGAGAACACAGGGATGCGAAAGAACTTGTCGCAAACCTGAATGGAAATTTGAACATAGAGGCACTTGAGCGCGGACCTTGGTGAATGGATCAAAACAGTGGGATGTTTCATTATAGGTGGTTTGAGAACAGTCCTATGTGCATGCAAAAACTAGGGGTGAAGTTTGTGAGAGTGAACAAAGAACTTAGATGTGCAAATGACCACAAGACTCATTGGTGATTTGTGATAGTGTGAAGGAGTTGCATAGAACTCTTGATAAGGCCAAGTGACAAGAGTCAAGAAGCGATATGGATGGTGCAAGTGATCAAACTTGGAAGGTGAAAAGAGACAATGTAACTCAACTATTTGAGAAAATCCAAGAGGATTTGGAGAGGATGGACGAATATGACACACATATAGAGTCCAAGATTAGTAGATTGAAGGCACTGAGGAGGAATACTGAGAATTCAAAACCTACTTCATTGGGATCACTTGGGTAGGAGAGCATCCAACATGAAGGAAATACAACAACAAAGGATAAACCCATATCATTCGTGAGGAAAGGTATGATGATTGAGTGTTACCTTTGTTCACAAAACCATTTTATGAGGAACTGTCCAATGCAATGGAAGTTGGATCTGTTGGTTGAGGAGGAGGCTCAACTCACACCAACAGTGGATGAGTTAGGACTTGTGGAAGAGACATTTCAAGTGCAAAAATCGACGGAAGAGATGAACGAAGTCATGGAGACATTGGTGGAATGCATGCAAGATTTTAAGAAAAGAGGTCAAGGACAATTTCTGCAAAGTGAAGCAGTTGAAGGAATTTTCTTTATGGACACAACAGTAAGTGTGATAAATATGGAAACCTTGGTTGACATGGGGGAAACCCATAATTTTTTGAGTGAACGAGCCACAAAATCTCTTAAACAAAAACCTGAGAGCTCCAATGGAACATGTAAAACGTTGAAGTCAACAATGATGTCGGTGATAGGGATTGATCATTCAGGATCATGATTGAGAGTGGGGGAGTGGTTTTACAACATATATTTGTTGGTATCTCCATGGAATATC
Source organism: Picea engelmannii (assembly GCA_009831015.1). Classification (NCBI taxonomy): domain Eukaryota; kingdom Viridiplantae; phylum Streptophyta; class Pinopsida; order Pinales; family Pinaceae; genus Picea; species Picea engelmannii. The sequence continues at coordinate 26,344 of ML790860.1, forward strand.
ATGCGATGATCTTGGAATTAGACTTCCTTAGTCTTTCCAAAGCAACTCCACTCATTCATGAAAGTCATTTAGTGTTCTTGGATGAGGCCAAAACACCTACCGCACCCTTGATGACGAAGAGGAAGCTCGAGAGAATGCCTATGATATTTGTGATCAAGTTGGTAGAAGGATTCAGTGGGAGCACCAACAAGCCTTTCAACGTGACACGCCAACCAAAATTCATCCAAACTGCGACATCTTTGAGTAGTTTGGGGAAAGAAGAAGAACAACAGATGGTGACAAAGACTTCGATGAAGACAACCATGGGGAAGTTTGGTTGATTGAGGAGCCTGCAGAACCATGAATGTGAGTGAAAAAGAGAGCTGGACTCTTCAATTACCATGGAGTAGTAGGAACATCACCAATTAAATATTCATCAACAACAAGTTATGGATGTTGTGGAGGATCATGTAGTAGGCTTACCCACCAAAAAACTCCAAGAGTTGAGCCGAGACAGTGCATGGAGGCACTTACTCAACCAGGTATGGAGATGGACATGGATGAGGTAGGAGTTGAATAACAACATCCAACAATGATTGTGAACTTTTGTGGGAAGGCCATGGGGATATACAAATTTCAACTTACTGTATAATGACTTGAGGAGTTGGAATGCATACCAAAGGAAGTTCATTTGGTCATGAGATAATTGCGCATGGAGCACAAGTCAAACATGATGTATGCCAATAGCCTTGGTGGTGGATATTGGGTACATTTTTCCTGCTAATTGAAGAAGACAAAAATGTTCTTCCGGGTTAAATAATCATGAATGGTGATGCCTAGTGGAGGTATCATAAAAAAACTCAAGCAGGGAAGTTGTGAAACAACAAATGGGTTGTGGAGGCAACCTGCCAAATTATGACAAGTGGAAGGACCTGAAGGGATTTAGCTAAGTAATATGAATAGGTTGAGACTGTAGTGGGTGACTCAACAATACCAAGAGGAGTTGGAGAGGAGGACGATGAGGAAAACATAAAAGAGTTTGTCGATGTGGATATTTGCATTCTCTAGTGATGAACGCAATAGTTGGACTAATCACCCAACCAGTTCGAAGCTTGAGAGGATCCAATGTACATGGAACACAAATGACAGTGTCAAAGTATGAAAGCCATCATAGGTCAATAGAGTCCAACATTTGGACACACTTTTCAAAACTCCCTAAGGAGAGTTTGGATTGATGACAATAGTTGAGGAAAACAACAATTGTTGAGTGGTGATGAGATTCAGAGTTGGGGAAGAGATGCCATGGATATCAATGAATGTTGTTGGGGATGAAAAAAACTTGGAGTGGGGGAGGATGTACAGTCTCCCACGACACCCACTAAATGCACACACTCCTTGGGTAGATTCAATGATGGAACAATCGAAGAGCCCAAGGAAGAAGCGATTAATTTGGTGAATGAAGACGTTTGGGTGTGGGAAAGAGCACCTTGGTTGCACGATGGTGACGTGTGACACCAAGGGGGCATAGACCCTACTTTCCTTAGAAAAATTGACAGAGACTTGGGTTGCATTTGGGAAAGGGCGGGGAAACTTGGGAGCATTCCCAAGGAGTGGACCCGTCTTCTCTTAGCAACATGGGAAAACTAGAGAGGTTGGATGACCCCATTGACACACCCACAAGGAGTCACGATGATCGACATAAGAGAGCGCACAAGGCAAGGGGCGTGCTGGTCCATGAGATGAACGATTGATGGGAGCGTGGGCTTGGATGGGTGCACTGGGTCCATAGAGGGGTTGTGACGAGTCGGTTGAGTGTGGATTCACGAAGGGACGCGGTGCACCCAAGATACATGACGTTTCACGCAATTGACTCTTGTAGCCCATATAAATGCAAGGGCACAAAACGAAAGGAGAGCATATAAAATTTTGCGCAAGAGATTTGGAGAAGAAGACCGAAGCAATGAACTGAGGAAGAGTTTCCAAGATGGAAGAAAATTAGCCAAGGGTTGGACGCTTTGGGAGGTTTTGGGGAAGTTTGGAAATACAAGTTTATGGAGGCATGTGTGAGGAAGAATTGAAATCCATGTTAGCTTTGTGAAATTCTGTGGAAAGAAAGGGACATCAAGTCTACGGTTGTGGGTACGTTTGAGGTGCATTGTAAGTGGTTGTAGAGACAGATGTGATAGAGAGTCTTAGTGTGACAAATCTGTTCTTGAGTGTCTTGGTGAGGTGAGGTGAGTTGTTTGACTCTGTCAAAGTTGTAAACTGAGTCGATAGTGCTCATATTGTAATTATTTCACAATATCAAAGACTTAGTCGAGTGTTCGGAACGATTTGATCCACCCACACTATTTATGTGTTTGTCTTCATTTGTTTCACAATTTTTCTCTTGGATTTTCATGTTCATGGATTTATTCTTAAATAAGACTAAGTGTTAAATTGTTTTAACAATTATCTAAGTAAGAAAGAGTTGCACTAGAGTAGGAGTGTGACTCGTCGGTAGCCTAGAAGTGAGTATGGGTATTCTCTAGGTGAAGAGGCATAGTCCGAATGAAGTACTCTTGGTGCTGTGAAGAGGCAAGAGATATAGGCATAAAAAAATTCCATGAATGGTCAATCATGTTGGCCTCCCACCATTTTTCCTATGCTTCTCCAGGTGGAGATTGAGATTAATGATGGCATGTATTCTGAAGAGGATTTGAGATCCACCTCCATAGGCATCATAATGTGAGGCAGGGATACAATGACCATCGTGCTCCCCAGTTCTTCTAGATTATGCAACAACACCCACGTGTTGAACATAATATTTTGATGGAGCTAAAAGGCATCATAAACTAGATATCACAAACAATAAAATTCGAAAAGTACCCGGACTCGTTTAGTTTGGATGAATTAAAAGATATGAAGTATTTGCAAGCGCCGCTGTTGGAAATCTATGCGACTGTACCTGCTGGTTCCCGTAGAGGTTTTTGAGGCTGTGCAGGACGATATCCTGCCAGACTAAACAAGAGTGAAGAAGGGGTCGACGATGTTCTGCCTCTTCTACTCCATGGCTTGAATGGATAGCATCTGGGGTAAGGATTGTCGTGAGTTCAAGTTGGAGCAATGGCTCGAAAATGGGAAATTCAAGATGAATTCAAAGTTGGTATACCCGGTCTTTAGTGAAGGCCCGTACTTATGGAGGGAGCCAGTGGTTAAATTTGACGGGTATTTACCTATTTTTTCCATTTTTAGTTGTCAAATACACAATTTTTAAATTTACACGTCATTAATGACGTTCACTTAATTTTTGAAATCATCAATTTGACGGGAAAATGAAAAAATTGCATGTATGTGTGTGTGTGTGTGTGTGTGTGTGTGTGTATATATATATATTATTAATAAGAATATATATTATAATATATAATATAATATAATATAATAACAATTTCCTAAATTTGAATGTTTATTTTTTAGCAAAGCATAGATAACACAAGTTATAAATTCTATAGAAAAGGTGATGCATAGTACATGTTACAAATTCTATAAAAGATGGAGGTTGCAACTTGCAAGTTGCATGCATAGCACATTGCATAAGTTACAAATATTATAACACAAACTTTGTAGGTGCGCACCTGGATGCTCACAACTTACAAGTCACGAGGATTATTTGGAAATTAGACCATATCTGTTAAGAACCAATCATCAATATAACATAGAAAAACCTCAGGAAAAGTACTCAACACCTTGAAAAAGAGATAATTTCAGATAATAAGCCTCATTGAGGGGGCAACCTCCTTTTACCCCACTTAAATGTTCAAGTACAAGATGATTCAAAATGAAAATGTCTCCTTGGTATATATAGGAGACTAGGAGGTATAATGACAACTAATGGCCTAAAGCCGACATAAATAAAATAACATTAC
>ML790860.1:34891-46488 GCA_009831015.1 Picea engelmannii
TATAGGAGACTAGGAGGTATAATTACAACTAATGGCCTAAAGCCGACATAAATAAAATAACATTACTAATATAATATGCCCCAATTAAGGGGTAATGAGCCAATATTAGGGCTTAACAATATCACATGGTTGAAAATTGAAGGTTGAGAGGGAAGAATAAATAAAGGATTCAAAACTTGCATTCAACTATCCAAAGAGGTAAGGCTCATTAATATTAAATTGTAATTGCAGTGATGGAAATTGTCTTCGTTTGGATGAAGCTAGAAAAAACCTACTTGAACACTTATTTTCTCATTATATTTGTTTTTTGAGAATCCACGTTTAAATACCTTCCCACTTGTGTTTTTAATGTCTTCATTAATCTTGATAATAATAATAAACATGGGTGTGACCTCTCACAAGCTCTATTTTATTTCATTTTAGAAAACATTAGTAGTTTCTATTTAAAAAAGAAAATCCAAAATAATTCAATAATATTTATTATTTAATTATATTAATAACGATAATTATTGCAAATTTTGCAATCCATAACTTTTATTATTATTTTTACAATGACCATCTGTAACTACTTTTTTCCTTTTCCTGTAGGTTGTAGTTGTCTTGGCATCATTGCATGCATACTACTTAGCTTTTGGTCGATTGTTTGTGTACAATGATTGGATATATGCAGAATTGAGGCATAGAAAGAAGTTGGAACCTCTTATTTTTTGATTTTCAAAATTGAAACTTTGTGCAAGTTGTTATATCAAGGTAATATGTTAAGTTTTTTTGTTTATGTTTTTAATGGTGTTGTATTTCATGTGAAATAGTTTGATGATGTTATGTTATGCTAAATGCAATTTCATAATAATTTTATGTTGTGCTTGAGATGCTTTTGTGTTTACAATAAAAATGAAAAAAAACATATATGACGCATAATAATTAAATGACAGGAAAAAATAAAAATAAAACGTCACAGGAAGGGCAGTTTTAAGAAGAAACCGTCATAACAAATTTACTTGACAAGTAGGAGTTCCTGTCAAATTTATACCCTGGAGAGAGGTTGCCCATGTGTAGATGAAGTGGGTGATAACCTCCATTATTGTTCGTTATTGTGTCAAATCTTTGCGAGGACATTGTGTCGTTCCAAAGTGGGAAAGTGTTATGATGTCATTCTAAAGTGGGTGTTGTTTCGTTCCAAAGTGGGTAATATTTTTTTTTTTTTCTAGCGGAAAAAAATTATCAATTATATAATAATATAATTTGTTTTACATCGCCAGAGTTGTCAAAAGTCAATCCCTTCCACATGGATGATCTCCTATGTATGGCTACGATCTGTACCCCAAAAAGAGGCCAGTGATCGTAGCCAACACAAAAGTTCAGACAAAAGTAAAAAGACTACAATACTAACAGTCCTATCTCATGCTGTAATACATAGGCAAGCATAAAATTAGTTTTTCAAAACTAATTGAGACCGGATGGAAACCAAAACTTTGAAGGACTAAAAGAAGTTTATAAAGATGGTTAGGCCCTCATGATTTTCTATCCAGTGATTATAAGAAAGTGATTCGGCTTGCTTCTAAAGTGCAGTCTTGGAGAGGGCGTCTGATTTCTTATTGTTTTCTCGCAGAGTATGGAGAAGAGTGATATGCCTGAAATTTTGTTGTAGCTCTCGAGTTCTATCCATCCATCCAAGAAGGGAGGAAACATGTAGCTTTAATTTGGAGTTTAACCAGCCTATCACTATTTTAGAGTCCCCAAGTAGTTGGAAGTCCATAAAAAGCATCCTAGAGGCCAAGAGAAGAGATTCCCAAGCCCCCATCAATTCTTCCTTTGTATTAGTGTCGGGTATGTAGTTAAGAGTCCAACAAATGTGGGAGTTATTTGTAATCCTTATGTGACCACTAGCACCACATTTGAGATCATTCGATTGAGCAGCGCCATCGAACTAACATGTAGGTAGTCCCTCAGTGAGAATAGTCTCATGCTTATGCTTAATTATTTTTTATCTCTGGTGTATACACTAGAAAATTTGGGTAATTTTTTGACGGCTATTTCAATGCTCTTGCGACGTTATGTCGTGGATATTGTGATGAATCTTGAGTCTCTCAGGCATCATTTCATGTGACGTGGAAATTTCGACGAACTTGAATTAACGTCGCAAGAGCGACGATCATAGGGAACTTCTCACAATTGCGACAAAAAAAGAAATATTGTTGCCAATACGACTAAGTGACGAAATCGTCGAAAGAGCGACACAGTAGGGAAATCGTCGCACACTTGACAATATAGGAAAAGTAAGTGAAACCAAATGTTCGTCGCTATTGCGACGACAACATGGTATATAACGACGATTTCACTATACAATTTTTGTGGTTTATATAGCAAATCCGTCGCAGGATTTCTATTGTGTGTCGCAATTGCGACGAAAAATTTCGTGGTCTATATAGCAAATTCGTCGCATGATTTTTATTTTCGTCGAAATTGCAACAACAACTTTTCTTGGTTTATATAGCAAATTTGTCGCAGTATTTTTATTGTGCGTCGAAATTGCGACAACAACTTTTCTTGATTTATATAGAAAATTCGACACAGGATTTCTATTGTGCGTCGAAAACTATTTATTTAAAATATATATATATATATATATATTTTTGGGCAAAATAAATAAAATTTTATTTTTGAGAAATCTTGTGGGAATCTTTAAAATTAAGGGTTTATTGGGGGAATATTTAAAATTAAGGGCCATTCCATTTATTGGGAATATCTAGAAATATCATTCTAAGTACAAAGCTTGTGGGAATCTAGTTGGGCAAGGCCATTGTCTTCTTATTTGTTTAATGATTTATACACAAGGCTAATTCTTCGTGGGCAAGGCCATTGTCATTCTTCGTTGTTTTAAACCAGTCTCTTCTTTCCCATTGAAAATATTCTTTTCATTAGTACGATACTTATGGTTCTTAGGAAGAAGGTGTCTATACTCATCAAACACCATCTTTCCTAAACTTTTTGAATGGCGATACTTCATCTTAGGGCCAAAAACTGGACATGCAAATTTACCCTTTGTTTGAAGACCTGCAACAAATGGATTAATGTCAATTATATGATGAGATTATTTAAAAATTAAACATGCACCATGATAACATTAAAATATTATATAGTATTAAAGAGCAATATTATAATGTTACATACCACAAAAATGTGTTAGTCCAGGGGCATCATGAATTGTCCATAAAAGTATTCCACGGAATTTAAATTTCTTCTCCCCGTTTGGTTTACATATGTCATACATTGTGATGCCAGCCCATAACTTTAGTAGCTTGTCGATAAGAGGCTCGATATATACATTCACATATTTAACCTGGTACTTACCTAATTGTTTGAAATTACACATAATTACTATAGGAATGATATCATGTAATATATATAATTAAATAAATAAACAAAAGATATTATGCAAAAATTGAAATAAATGAAAATGTTAAATTCAAAAAATTAATGTAAACAAATTCCTAGAACAATCATTGTCAACATTATGTTCTCCCTCTTTATTGACATCCAAGGAGGAATGTTATTGTTGATAACAAAAATAGGCCACACTGAGTAAATAGACTATGAATGGATTAACACCATTAGTTGCCAATGAAAGCCTAACATTACAAGGTTCATCTTTGAAATCTGCCCATTTTTACTCAATTTCCCTAAATGCAAAACCAATGGCATGGATTCGAAGAACACCATATCCACTTCTGTTACATGCATGGTAATCCATAAATTGTGCTATGCTTTCACACCTGAACAATCGTTGAAAACGTGGAATTATGGGAATATGGCGAAGAACCTTTCGAGGAACCCTTTTTGTTACTTGATCAGTTCGATATCTACTGATAAGACATTGTGGACATTCCATTTTCGAAGCATGTTGTCCATAATATATAATATGGTCATTAGGACATGCATCTATAGTTTTATAATCCATTCCAATGTCCTTCATAATGGCATGCAAACCTCGATATGTGCGAGGTAAAATATTTGACGATGGTAACAAAAATTCACCTAACAATCTACAACATAACAAATAACTAGTTAATGTTAGAATATTAATCGTAAAAACTGCATTCTTATTTTACACATTAATTAACACTAAAAACAAATAGAAAAAAATCAACATTTATGTATAATATGAGATGAAACATATTACATACCTTAGGATCTGTGTCATACAAGTGTTCGACAAATTATTCATAGCCTTTAAGTTCACTAGCAACAATGTAGCAGAGAGAAGATTTTCTCTTGATCCTTCATAAATTCGTTTCTTTGCCTTTTCTAATAGAGGTTCATCATAAATACCATCATTTTCCCCATCCTCATCCGGCTGTGAAAACAAATCTTGGATAATTTGATTTGTCCCATCATCTTCTTCCATGGGATCATTAACTTGATTTTTCCCATCATCTTCTTCCATGAGATCCTCATTTGCTTGGTCATGATGTTCCTCAGCTTGTACAACATCATTTCTACTAACACTTGGTGCAATATTCTGCAGAAAGTTAGAGGGAAACTCTAACTTTATAATTACAAACAATCATGCAAAATTAGTGTATACTATAACAAACATTCAAACAATATATATACACATATATATAATTTTATATAAAATTGACAAAATAAAAAAAGATAATGAATATATAGCTAATTACCATGGGATGATATTCATTCGATCCGCCATCAATGTGCCTATATTTCCTACAATGTTATTTAGTTGTTGCTATTAAAATTATTACGGGACGTATGAGGAAACATTGTTTACAAGGGAAATAACATCTACCATCACCCTTTTCACCCGCTTTACTTTTTCCCCCACCTCTAACTGCATTCTGCGACATTCTTCCGCACAACTTCTGCATAAAAATACCCTTTCGGAACCGTCATTGTTATAGCAAGATTGTCGCAACATATTTAAATCGTAAAATATTTATAGTTCGATTTTAGGTCACAATCATCGCAATTGCGACAACAGTGACCTAACATATTTTATTTTATTTTACCTAATTATTTGTCATTTTTAACGGTCACTTTTAAAGTTCAGTTATAATGGTATTTTGTCGCTCTTGCGATGAACATTGACCATATTAATTTAGGCAAAGTAAATTCGTTGAGATAGCAACGAATACGGGGTGGATTTAGAAAAAAAATGAATAATTGAACTTTTTCTCTTGAATGTTGCGAAGAAAGAGTACTTTCGTCGCAAGTGGTCATCGCAAAGTTTTCAATATGTAGTAGTGATAGCAATCCATCTTGTAAAGGAACCAAGGGCTTTATGTACAACCGTTGAAGTGGAGCGAATCACATTTTTGAAGATGGTGTTATTCTGCTCCAACCACATGAACCAACAAATAAAGGATGGCAGCACACAGTGAGTTATCTGCGTGCTGCTCCAGCACTTGTAGCAGTCCATCATTGATGACCCACCTAAGAAGTTGGCAAATGAAGAACAACTGAGATATGTGCCCATATCTATCTAGTAAAAGGGAAGTGAAGAAAAATATGATGTGCAGAATCCTCCTCCCTGCGGCAGAGGTGGAAAAATCTAGGACCGATCCTCCCTTTTCTTCGTAAGTTATCCCAGGTGTTAAAAATTTTTTCACTAGTTAGCCAAGTAAAGAGCTTGATCTTCATCGGGATAATCTATCTCCAAAAAAATTTCCTCCAACCATCTGTTGAAAGCGACCATTGTAAATTTGAAATTGTAGCATAAAAGTTAGAGACATATGGGCGGCCTGAGGAGTCTCCTCCTATCCAAAGGAGAGCATCCTCCCTCTCTTGTAGATTTATACCAACAGTTGATAAAGAGTTAGTATATGTATCCCATTCTAACGCGATTGCATCAGATAGGTCGAGATCCTCACTAGAGCACCATGAGTGGGAGATAGAATCAGTGTCAGTCAAGTCTTTAGCATGGAAGAGAAAAAATATATGTGAGGAATGAATATGAGTGAGAAGTTGTTGCGATAAAAATGATTTTTCTCCCAAGCCCACAATGCGGTCCTGTCCTAGGTGGATAGAGTGACCAGTCCCCGAGTTCCAGGAAATCCAGTGGGAGATGAGAGGAGTCATCTAAGCCAAGTTTCTCCAAGTGTAGGAGGCAGAGATGGGAATGGTTGGAGTTGATCTAAGCCAAGAAGCAACAGAAACAAGTGGAAGATATTTGTCCAAAATGACTGTGTGCCAAATCCCTGTAGTTGTTAATACACGCCAAAGTGTATTTGCGGCAAGAGCCAAATTGAAGAAGAGGATGTTCCTGAGGCCCCAACCACCTTTTTGTTTTGGTTTTGCAAGAGTGTCCCAGCTACAGAGGTGGAGGCGGTGCGAGGATGTACAACTTGACTAGAGGAAGTTGAAGGAGAGTTTGTGGAGCTTTTAGAGAAAGACCACTAGAAGGGCAGCGAAATCCATCCAATAAAAAGATTGACCTTCCAGGACATCTTTTAAAAGAGTAAAACACCCACCGAGGGAGATCCAGCGGTTGCACCAATTCCCAATTTTATTTTCCACTTTTTCCAGGAGCCAGTTCCAGTCTACAATCATGTAGGAATCAACCTTAATAAAATATCCTAGTTAAGTAAATCCTTCAGATAGATTTATAAAATTATGTGGGAAGATAACTTTAAGGTGAATCAGTGACTAATCAGAGAGATTTGAAAAATGAAAAGTGGACTTGGACCAATTTATATGTAGTCCTGGGGCCCTGCTAAAGACTTGTAGAATGTTTTTTATTTCTCGCCATTCAAGTATAGAGTCATTGGTCATTAGAAAAACATCATCTATGAAAAGGAGATGAAGAAGATTTATTATCCTTGAAACTTTTACACCCGTCAAGTTCCCTTGTGGCCGACCTTGTTTGAGAAGAATACTCAATCCTTCCATGAATAAAATAAAAAGTAGTGGGGAGAGCGGGCAGCCCTGTCACAAGCCTCTTCCACTGTGAAAGAAATGAGAGGCTTCTTCATTAACAAGAAATGAGAAGGTGGCACTCAAAACAAAACCCATGATCCAATTGATGGAATTCGAACTGAAACCAGATTGTACCAGAATCAACCAAAGAAAGTCCCAATCAATGCAATCAAAGGCCTTTTTTAGATCTAGTTTAAGAATCATTGCCTTTGATTTTTTTATCTTTTATACTCTGTAGGAATTCTTGAGTTGTTCTTATTGCATCAAGAATCTGTCTACCTTTAAGGAAGCCCAATAGTTCATTGGAAAAAGATCTTGAGAGAATTGGCTTTAGACAATTGGCGATAATTTTTGTAATCAATTTATAGCACAAATTGCAAAGAGATATAGGTCTGTAATCTCCAAAGGACGTTGGGTTTTTTTCTTTCAGAATCAATGTCAGGAAAGTTGAGTTTATAGATCCTGAAACTCTTCCTCGTAGTCTGGAATCTTCTACCAATTCAAGAAGCTCTGCACCAACTAGATCAAAGTAATGGAGGAAAAACTCGACGGTCCAGCCATCCAGACTGGGGATTTTGTCAGATGAAAAATAAAGAAGAATATTTTTGACCTTCTGTAGGGAACATAGTCTATCCATGAGGCGAATGTCCTCGAATGTATTTAAATGGGGATAGAGACTTTCCACACTAACCGAGTCCAGGAGCGATGGATCAATTCTAGCTCCATAAAATGTTTTATAATGTGTAGAGGCTATTGTTTTTAAAGTTGGTTTTTCCTTGTGAATAAATCCATCATCATCGATAATATCCGAGATGTATTTTTTATTCCTATGATTACTAGCAAAGGAATGAAAAAAAATTGTGTTGTTGTCACCACATTTTAACCAAGTTGCCCCTGCTATGTTGACGCCACAGTGCCTCTTCTACTAGGAGGATATTGTTTCGTTCGGACTCTAGTCGATCCAGAGTAGAGTCAATCTGTGACTGTCTGCTAGCTTGATGGTCCCTATGGGATAATTCCTCTAGAATTGCCTCCAATTCAAGAAGTCAGAGAAGTTTGTTGTTTCTGAGATTTTTTGCCCATCTATTAACCAATTGTTTCAACGATTTTAAATTCCAGACCAAGCGAAATTGTACATTCTGTTCGGATAGGTAGATAGGATCCAACCAAACATCCTTGACAATGGCGTGTAGTTCTAGATTCAGAAGCCATCTCAGATTGAATTTAAAAGGGTAGGAGGAGATCTTGTGTGGAGCCAAATGAAGAATAATTGGAGCATGATCTGAGAAAAATGGAAATTCAACCCAAGTCTTTAAGTGACCATATTGAAGAGTCAAATCTGCAGATAGAAGGAAGAAATACAATATTTTGGAAATCACATCAGGTCCCGTGCACCCATTTCGCCAAGTGGGGACGATGGAAGTCGGTGGAAGATCCACTAAGTTATGGTTTTGTTAGAGCAAGTTGAAATAGTTTGTCAATGGGTCCATTGAAGCTGTGGATCCCCAAATTTCCCCAAAGTTGGTAGTGAAATTTAGATCACCATCAATAATCAGATTGGTACCACTAAGATGTCCGTTGTTATCCACCCTATCCCAAAAATATTTTTGGTCGTTGCATGGACCATACATATTCAATAGAGTAATTGGTTGTGCGTTCCAGAGGTTGGTACCAATCAAGAGGATACCACCATAATATAGATGAGATATTAGTGAAAACTTTGCAGGGTCCCAAGTGACAAATAAACCTCCTAAGGTGCCCAAAGAGCTTGCAGTTGCAGAAATCTAGGTAGGACGAAAGTTGTATAGAAAATTTCTCACTTTTGAGCTAACGCCAAGTGTTTCTTGTATTAATATTATGTTCAGCGTTGTCTTGTTGAGAAAGCATACGAAGGAGGTGGATTTAAGGGTCCCCCCCACTCCTCTGATGTTTAGAGAGATAAGTATCATTGTTTAGCTCTCGCAAGGGCTTTAATGCCTCTAAGTGCCCTGATATCCAGAAGTGTAGTAGCAGAAGTAGTGACAGAAACTTTGTCCATAGAAGCCTCTTTTAGTCTAGAAATCCTTGTTTTGATCGATGAGAGTTCAAAACCCCTACCCTTTGACCAAAAGTAATCCTTGCCAAAAATATATTCATAAGTGGTAGTAGAGTTTGAGGTCGAAGCTAAGTCTGATGTACAGATGATAGCTTTCCCGGAGTAGGTAGGCAAGGGTACAGGGAAGAGGACCTTCCTATAAGATAGGACTAGGATGTCCAAAATATTTGCAAGGGTATCTTCCCTGGGGTATGATTCCCTGTGGCCCACATTTATGTCTGCTAGAGGCTCTGCAGACTCCCCAAAATAACCAATCGAAGATTCTATAAGAGAAGGAAGAGTATTAGGTGTAGGGATACAAGTCTCGGTAGCTCCATCCACATGCGAATAGATAACTCGAGGAGCTAGAGGGGACTCGTCTAGTGGTGTGTTTGGAGGGAGGGTATGTGAAGGAATGGTTTGTGGTCCAGAGCTCTAATGGGAGACAACTGAGGACAAGGTCAAGGGTTTTTTCGGATTTGGCAGTGGTGGATTGCTGGGAGGAGTGGATGAGGAAAAAGTAAAAAAAGTAAGGGAGTTGTCAATGAGGTCCCTTTCCCAAGCAGTTAAAGAGGAGTATAGGGAGGGGAAAAATAATTTTAACTTACCAGTAGTCGTATTCAAAGAAGTGGTGTAGGCAGCTTCAGGGAAGTCGAAAAGTGGAGTTGTAGAGTGTTCGCTGGGTGAGCCTGTCTGGTGGAGAGCTCGAGTATAGATCCTTCAGAAAAATCCTCTGCCACTATGCCTGAGCACTATTTTCTCAGGTGACCCATCTGTCTACAAAGAGTACATATGAAGGGTATACCTATATAGTCGATGTTTTGGTGTATAGTGTGTCCCCACCATTCGATATTAATCGATTCCTGTAAGCCTTCATGGATGTCAAGTTCTACCAAGACTCTGGCTACCCTTTTGATAGGAGCTTCCAAAATTTTCAAGTCGACTGTAACACACCCACTATCATAATTTAAAAATTTTGGGATTAATCTCCCATACATGAGAAATCTCCATAAACTCGTATTAGCGAAATGCCAATCACCGGTTCTATATCGAGATTCGGGGTTTCTAGTATCAAGATTCATTCACCCCCAAGACTCGCGATTCCCCGAATTCCGACGCGCTCCCTACGCATTAGCTCTCTTGGTTTAGCTCTCGGATCCACAGGACCTGCTACCATATGTCCGCAGCCCTATAGCTACCCATCGGGGTTTCGGGGTTTATAATGTCGCGATGCACAGGCCTTCACAAATTCTGAACCTCCGATCCCCGATGCCACTTGGCGCTGACTCACGGCCAAGCTTGGCCTTCCGACACCTGTCCCTTGCTCTGGCGTCTATGGTCCCCACTCCCTATGATGGCATGGAGTGACACCTGTCCTCCACTGGAATGCTATGACTGTGGGACCGTCGCGTTTCGGGATTTCGCGACTTCTCCTGTCGTGAGTTTCTCGTCACCGAGAATCCCGAAATGCCGAACCCCGATCTCTACAGGATCTTTCGACACGCGTCCCTCAGGTTAACGGTTATGATCGCGTCGGGAAATCGTGGATCGCGATTTCCGTATGCAAGAGTTCCTTGCCTTTGGAAAACCCGATGCTCCAAATGACGACTCGCCCAGATCTCCCGCCATGCGTCCTTCCAAGATCAACGGTTGAGATCCTTTTCTCGGGATATCGCTACTTATCCTGTCCCGGGTCTCTTGTCCTCGGAAATTTCGATTTTCCGATGTGTCAAACTTCGTTGGCGCTTGATTTCTAACACCTGTCCCTCCGATGGACGGTCCAGATCTTATCGCTGTTTCGAGACTTGAATAGCCCCGATGCCTGGTATCCTGGATCTCCGAGACAGACGATCTCGTGACACGTGTCCCTCTCCAACCAGACGACTTAGATTTGCTCTCGAGATTTCGAGACTTTCGAAGTCCTGTTTTCCTTGCTCTCGGGATCTCCGATTCCCCGATTCCTGACTCTCCGGGATCCTCTGCCACGTGTCCCTACTATTGGACGGCTCAGATCCTATCGGGAAATCGCGGATCGCGATTCCAGATGGAAAGAGTTCTATGTATTCATGAACCCCGATATGCCGATTCTCGATATGTCGATTCCCGACTTCCCGGGATCTTCTGACACGCGTCCTGCCGAGATCGACGGCTGGGACTCTTCTTCTGCACACTAGAGTTTAACCCCAGCGCATCTTCTCGAGATATGACGGTTGTCGGGACTATGATCTAAGATCCGACAGTTCAGATCATTTCTCCTGCATGCTCCCTTCCAGAAGTTATACTCCGTGTAACTCCTCCCGATCCAACGGTTTATGGGATTTCCACTCCATATCTGATGGCTCAGATCACTTCCTCGCATGCCTACCCCTGCGCTTAACCCCTGTGCAGCTTTTCCAGATTCAATGGCCGGCGGTTAATTGGGTCGAGATCTAACGATCTAGGTTCGCTCTTTCGGGTCTTGGAGTTTACGATCCCAATTTCTCGTTGTGCACGATGGTAAAGGGCAAAGGGCAAGGTATGTAACGCTCCCGTTACTTCCATCAATCGATTGGTCGTGAATGACCATGAGTACTCCGACGAGATCTCATCC
>ML790860.1:52210-69165 GCA_009831015.1 Picea engelmannii
CCTTTTTGAATTCCTCAAATTTATGACTCTTAGAAGTCTTTTGCTTCTTCTGTTTCTTTTGAGAATAGGAACTGGTTCTGCTGCTGGAAGAGCCCTCTGAATCGCCAGCTTCCTTTTCAGTGGAATCGTCTGGCCTTGGTCCTATACCTCTAGGGTGGACCTTTCTGGATGTGCTTCTTTTAGTGTGGCCACTGACACGACCACGATCCTGCATCTCAGGTTCGTGCTGCATTTGTCGTTGTAGGTCGGATAAGCTCTGTAATAGGATTGCATTAATCTCAGTTTGATTTTCTTGTTCTTTCATCATCCTTTCATTATCGGCCTTGCAGCTTTGCAATTCGACCATGAGACTCCTCACCGTCTCAGCTAAGTCTGGAGGGGTTCTTATTGCTCTTCTTTCATCAGATTCCTCGTTTCTATTGTGGGAGCCTTCTCCCACCTCTTGGTGAGTCACCATACTCTGCGTTTGTAGATTCTCGCGGTTGATCGTCCGCTTGTGTGAAAGGACAAACGCTGGGTATTAGTCAAGAATTAATACATTTTATAATTTGTGCATAATTCCATAATTCTTTCACATGCATGCACAGTCGGGTGTTCATATTCCAAGTTTTTAATCCTGGATAAGATAGTTAATTCAGGGGTTACTCCTCATAGGAGTGTTTCGTACGATGTTTATGCGTGACTAGTGCGACTGGTGCATGAGCCCAATCAGGCCGAGTGTTGTAACCATGCTCTGATACCACTTTGTAACACACCCACTGTCATAATTTAAAATTTTTGGGATTAATCTCCCATACATGAGAAATCTCCATAAACTCGTATTAGCGAAATGCCAATCCCCGGTTCTATATCGGGATTCGGGGTTTCTAGTATCAAGATTCATTCACCCCCAAGACTCGCAATTCCCCGAATTCTGACGCGCTCCCTACGCATTAGCTCTCTTGGTTCAGCTCCCGGATCCATAGGACCTGCTACCATATGTCCGCAACCCTATAGCTACCCATCGGGGTTTCGGGGTTTATGATGTCGCGATGCACAGGCCTTCACAAATTCTGAACCTCCGATCCCCGATGCCACTTGGCGTTGACTCACGACCAAGCTTGGCCTTCCGACACCTGTCCCTTGCTCTGGCGTCTATGGTCCCCACTCCCTATGATGGCATGGAGTGACACCAGTCCTCCACTGGAATGCTATGACTGTGGAACCGTCGCGTTTCGGGATTTCGCGACTTCTCCTGTCGTGAGTTTCTCGTCACCGAGAATCCCGAAATGCCAAACCTCGATCTCTACAGGATCTTTGGACACGCGTCCCTCAGGTTAACGGTTATGATCGCGTCGGGAAATCGTGGATCGCGATTTCCGTATGCAAGAGTTCCTTGCCGTTGGAAAACCCGATGCTCCAAATGCCGACTCGCCCAGATCTCCCGCAACGCATCCTTCCAAGATCAACGGTTGAGATCCTTTTCTCGAGATATCGCTACTTATCCTGTCCCGGGTCTCTTGTCCTCGGAAATTCCGATTTTCCGATGTGTCAAACGCCGTTGGTGCTTGATTTCTAACACCTGTCCCTCCGATGGACGGTCCAGATCTTATCGTTGTTTCGAGACTTGAATAGCCCCGATGCCTGGTATCCCGGATCTCCGAGACGGACGATCTCGTGACACATGTCCCTCTCCAACCGGACGGCTTAGATTTGCTCTCGGGATTTAGAGACTTTCGAAGTCTTGTTTTCCTTGCTCTCGGGATCTCCGATTCCCCGATTCCCGACTCTCCGGGATCCTCTGCCACGTGTCCCTACTATTGGATGACTCAGATCCTATCGAGAAATCGCGGATCGCGATTCCGGATAGAAAGAGTTCTATGTATTCATGAACCACGATATGCCAATTCTCGATATGCCGATTCCCGACTTCCCGGGATCTTCTGACACGCGTCCTGTCGAGATCGACGGCTAGGACTCTTATTCTGCACACTAGAGTTTAACCCCAGTGCATCTTCTTGAGATCTGATGGTTGTCGGGACTATGATCTAAGATCCGACAGTTCAGATCATTTCTCCTGCACGCTCCCTTCCAGAAGTTATACTCCGTGTAACTCCTCCCGATCCAACGGTTTACGGGATTTCCACTCCAGATCTGATGGCTCAGATCACTTNAGAAGTAAGTTCAGCAATGGAAGCGACTGCTGAGAGGGGTGCTCGTTTCCACCCAACCGTAGGCGTAGCGACTCCAAATGGATGTACCACTAGCCACCCTCGAGCTGAGACCACGATTTCCTGAGACCTGCGTCTCTCTGTCTTCCAGTGTCCAGGAGCGAAGGTTGCAATCCTCCCTCTCTGCGATCACTCACTTTGCGTAAAATCGCCAGAGTTCCCCTCGCGTCTTCCCCCGTCAATCGTTCCAGCCATACGCCTTATCCTCTCGCGAGGTTGCGTGTGGTACAATTTCCCTCGCACTGATCAGGCCTGACGTCCCTACGGATGGGCGGTTCACCATCCCATCCCTCATCAAGACATCCTCCTACCAGTCTGCGAGCCATTAATTTTCAGGGCCAACGAGCCGCTTTTGGTTCTCCGGGCCAGTGGAGTCCAAATACGGTATTAAATTCTCAGTGGAAGTTAACGCCCCTTTTTCAAGGTGCCCTCCACCACCATCGTGGTCTCTTTTCCGCACATCCCCTCTCAGCAGTTCTGCAATAAATTCAACTGTCATTTACATTCCTTGACCTCTTCCTACAGGTCCATTTACATCACATATTCATACTTATGAGTTTTTTCCATAGTCCTTGGCCAGTTCAGTTATATTTACAATATGGGGGAAACAGGGTGTTACATCGACAGATAAGACTTTTCCCAGACTAGAACCAATGGCCTCTAATGATTTATTATTCCAGAGGTAGAGTGGGAGTCCAGGGAGAAGGAACCAAAGGTGGTACAGAGGAAAAATAATCTTGTGTTGGATTAAAACTAACACGCCACCTTTTAAGCATGATACTGCCTCCTTCAAATAACTAGTGACCATTTAGTATCAGTTTTGAGTCCTCCGGGGAGCGAAGATGGAAGCTGAACCACCCATGCGTCAAGTAAGAGATCTCTGGAGAATAGCCAAGCAGTGGATTCCAAGTCTTCTATACCCAAGCAACAGTGTCCTTCTTGCAGAGAAAACGATAGGAGGTTCTACCAACCAAGGTGCATAAAGCCAGATTTATTGTGTCTTTTAGACCCATGTCATCGCCTAGCACCATCCTCTTTTTGGTTCTTGTTGGACGCCAAGGCCTATGTGGAGGTTTCTTACCACCAGGAGAAGGAGAGGATCCCTTTTGTAAGTGTTTCCTGGCTGAGACAGAGTGTTTTAAAGTAGTAAGTGGAGATAGGAAGAGTGTAGCAGAGGAAGTCGACTGTGATGCCAGAATTGGGGACGAGTGCAAAGAGTTTTGCAGAGGGTAGGAGGCCAAAGGAACAGTAGTTAAGTTAGGAGGGGTAGATAAGGGTAAAGGAGAGGGATTTCAAGGAGACCCTGTAGAGGTGTAACCAGTTGTAGAGTGGGACGAAGGGAAGATGGAGGGTGGAGGTTGAACGAGACATAATGAAGAGCCCAAATCCCACAACAGAGAGGGGTTTTACGTGCGGTTTTTGAGAGCTCAATAGCCAAAGGGGAAAGTTCCACATTGTTCCAAAACGCATCATCATCCACACCCATCAGTGCATTGATTTCAGCCTCCATGTGTGTGTGTAGCGTAGAAGCTTCTCCCAAGTCCACCTAGTACCCACTTAGTAATCTAGCAGACTAGGAGCCTAGAATAGATAGTATGGATGACCAGTCTCCCCAAAGTAAACATTATAGAAGGAAGATAAGGAGGGGTAGGCCAGATAGGCACAAGAAATAAACAATAGAGAAGTAGAGGAGATGGGACTACTTCAGAGAAAGGGGATAGTCAATGTTTGAGCTCGAGGGGAGGGAGATGAGTCTGATCACCAAAAGCATAGAGTTGTAAGTTGAAGTAACAGTGTCCCTCCCTTTGCAAGGAGATGTAGATCCGAGAAATTTCCATGGTAGTGGGTGCCAGATTTGGCATACTCAAGTGGGTATATTTCTTAATGGAAACTTTTGATGTAAACTTTATTGACATTTTAAAGTAATTGTTAGAGTTATTATTGTTACAAGAAGTTAGTTATGAATGCATACATATTTTATTATTAATAAATTCCTTTAAATTTAATTTATGTGATGTAGGTATTGATGTAAACTTTAATAACACTTTTAAGTAATTGTTAGATTTATTATTTTCTCATTAATTAAGAAATTTAGTATGGCATGTCTATATATTTATTATTAATAAATGCCTTTAAATGTAAAGTTCTATATAAATAAATGGTTTATTTATTTTCTTGTACAAGAAGGAGATGAGAATATATAATATATTCACATACATATTGGGTTGTATATGTCTAATTAAGTTCAATGTTATATATTGAAATACAAATTCCATTATTTATTTATTTTACCAACGAAGATTCATTTTAAGTCTTAATCTATTAAGCATCAAGAAGGATAAAACAAAAATAAGTTGCAAATTTCTCAATGCTTAGTAAATTAGCACAATGCAACAATATAACAAAGCATCCAAAAAAACCACAACACTACAAATAGATTAACACCTAAATTGGGTGCCTAAAATTTGTTAAGGTGAATGTTATATAATTGGTTACAAAGGGTGGGTGAACTCCTACCTAAAATGCAAAAAATTTACAAAGTGTCCAAGACAACACTTCACTCTCCACTTGATATATTTATTGGTCAAAATCCATGTAATATCATAGTGTGGAAGGTCAAAATCCTCATTGGCATATTTATTCATTAATCCTTATGTCACTTTGCTATTAGTTGCAGTGTCCATGCCACATGGTTGACCCACACATCCATTAACTTCAATTTGATGGTGAAACATGGTCCACTTTAAAACTTAACAATGGATTAATTTGACATCTCATCTTGGTTTGAATAATGTATTGATTTAAAAACTAAGCACATGGGTCAAAAGTATTTTCCATGATTTACAAAAACCTATGTCGTCAACTCAAAGAATTCCTCCAAAAAGAAACAGTTCCCTAACAAAAGAGCTCTACACATACTTTGCCTAATTCAGCAAAGTACATTTAGAGAGGGAAATGAGAATCTTAGTAAATTTATCATGCCTTGAATCTGGGATCCATATTGTAAGAACATAATTCTAATGTAGTCAAACTTAGGAACTCAAAATCATGCAAGATGGACGTGAGTCTTTGGATGTTCATGCATTAGACCCATGCAATTAGAAAATTTGAGCATCCTACTAAAAGGGTTCTAGCCAAAAATTTCCTTTGTCTCTTCTTCCACACTATATTGTTCACTATTATTTTGTCTCCTCCATTTCAATAGTATCTCTATAATGTTCTGCAATATTTTCTTAATATTGATCATGTCATCAAAATTCTAAAGTTTTACTACCTTCTATTGTAGAAGTCCAAGCCAAACAAGGCTCACTGCATCCACAACCTACCTTTGAAATTCAATCATTCATGCTTAATGTTCAATCTTTTCATTATCTACACCAACTTCATAAAGGACTACTTCCACTTAACATTTCATGAAAAAAAAATTCGATTTGTTGCTACACATGAACTCAACATCAAAGTTGTTCTTTACTATGAAAAATCCTTTTTCTTTTTCCTCAATTTGTTCTTCAACAAAAATCGATAGATCAAATTGCCTTCCTTCAAAAATCATAGCATAACTACAACAACTATTTAACAATGGCTCATCACACAATAAGGCTATCATCAACTCTACAAATTCTTTAGGAATGTATTTATCAAATATGTTGTCTCCATCATGAGTATCTACAATTTCTTTAGGTTCAATATTCATCTGCAAATATGTGAACTTATCAATTTCATCCTCTATCTTATGGTTTGCTTTAGATGTACTATGCTTTAGGTATTCTTCTTTTGGCAAGATTTCAATGTTCAAAAAAATAATACGTTTTACATGGCTAATCATGTCTTCTTCTTCTTGCATGTTAGTATTCTTATGGGAAAGATATTCATAATATTCAACAATATGGTAATCTCTTTCTACAATCATGCCAAACAAGAGAAACATTGTTTTCACAGTCATTTCCTTACTTACATGCTCTTCAATCCTACAATGAACCATCAACAAAATCAGAATGCCTTAATTGAAACTTGTATCTTCATGAATGTACTTAACTTGCAGGGCATACTTTGTTACATTGGAAACATAGTGTGCATCATTCATACTCATATACAAGTTGTTATGACACTCTATTACAATTGTCTTGAAGGACTCTCCATCTCTTGCCAAACCAATCTTCTTTGTACCTACAAAGAAATAATGAAACAAGTTATAGGGTTTGAGAAACCCTTTCAACATGACACCTTCTTTAGTATCTTATCTTTGCATCCTTTCTTCTATAATGTTTTCCTTCAGTACATTTTCAAGCAATTGTTCACACCTTGCAAAATCTTTTTTTCCCACTTGCATTATACTAATGCATCTTTTCTCCAATGAAAATTGGAATTAATCTATATAAGCATATGCTACAATTATCCCACCTCAACTACTTGTCCTTTAAATATACTCACCTCCATTGTTCCAACCGATAGATAAGTTTCTTCACACACACTTACTTTCCTCATTCTTTTCTCATCACCTTAATATTTTGTTTGCAATGCACAAACCAATTCAAGTCCATAGATTTTCTCTTGATTTCTTTTTACCAATAATTTTTTCTCATGTTATACTTATTCCAGGGCACATATACAACTCATATTGATTATGCACACTATAAAAATATACATGATCTCACGATCCTCCTCTTTATTCTCGATTTCTTTCAAAAATTCATTTCTCATGGTAAGATCACAATAAAATTATTCAAAGAAATGAAAATGCAAACACTCCATTTTTACCTTCTATAATTACCAATGCTTCAATCATCTTTATTATGAAATAAAGACTAGACATACCTACATAACGATGTCACTTACTTTGTTCACTCGTTATTCATCACACCTCAATAATGCTTAACTTATCCATCCATATAGTACTAGTCATCTTCATTTCACCTTCAATATTCTAATGGTTTCTGTGAAGTGCCACACCTTCCTTCCATCTCTATAATTGTTCTAAATGAAAAATAAACACTTCATCAACTCCCTTTCATTCACATATTTAGCATTTGGAAAATGATGTTTCTTTCACATTCAACATATGCTAGTCCATAGATTTCGTGCGACTCTTTTCTTCTTATTTGCAATATCACACGTCTCTTATGTACCTACAAACATGAAAGATGATTTGGTAATAATAATAATAAACTCTCTTAACAACCTCCTTTAATGCAATATTTTGTTTCTTAGGCACCTTTTTAGTTCTCTGCTACAATTTTTTCACTACTATCAACATATTTGCGACTACACAATTCCTACATACGATCTTCTATGACCATGTCACTACTACAATTTTTTCACTACTATCAACATATTTGTGACTACACAATTCCTACATACGATCTTCTATGACCATGTCACTACTACAATATGAGGTTGTAGTGTTGTCATTAGCGTCACCTCCCAATATATTTTTGGGTGAAAAAAATTGAAGTAAGAATGTTGCTAAATACAACACAATGGGTGGTGTCACGATTTGCATCAAAATTGTGTCATTCTTGGATCACTTAATATGACATGTTCTTTGCAAGGAATAGACTTAGTGATGAGTATAATGACACAAAAAAAATAGCAATGGATTAACATCTTTCCATGCCAAAAAAAATTGTAAAAAAAAAAACCAGAGTCATTGTTGCGTCGATTTTGCATCTTATGCATGTTTATTGCATTGAATTAGCATCTATTTGCATCAATACATGTGTTGGTATTTCATATATTCAACATATCTATGTTTTTATGATGTTGTATATGCATCGATATTAAAAACTTTTAAGTCATTGTGTATCATGTTTAGCATCATGTTAGAGTCATCTGTGTGTTATCTTTGTGTTGTTTATTTTTATTTTAGGTTGTGTTATTGTCTTATTGCATCATTTTAGCGTTGCAATTGTGACATTATCAATAGTGATGATTTAATTGTTTTTTATTAATTTAATAACTATATATTTAATTAACTATTATTATTAATTAATTTAATAAATTATTATTGTTGTTGTTGTTGTTGTTATTAAATTTTTATAATATTTAAATATGGGTGAGACTGATGAATTATTTTACTACTACTACTAATAATAATCTTATTTTAGGGTCACGACCAAGCCAGACACCAAATTGGTGTATGAGACCCCCTTGTTTGTGGGACAAGGGACCTCTTCCATGTAGTGATTTGACTGCTAAATTCAATGGAGAGAAAATACCATGTAGATATAAATGCAATACCCTAATAGCATTTCATACCATAGGAACAAGAAAACATCTATGTATAAACACAATAATGATGATATTTTAAATTAAATTGTAAAAAAACCATGTAAATTTTTTTGTCACTGTAAACATGTGGAACACTACCACCCTAGGGATTAAATGTCAACTTTCTATACAACATTGCATGAAAACACATGCACACATATAAGGAAAGGAAATGAATATGACATTATAAGTTGATTGCACTATTTCCAATTCCCTCCTCATGTTCTGAAACCTCCTCTTCTCCACTCGGTAGAAACATAATAAATAAACATGAGTTCAATAAACTAAAAAAAGTGCTAACTACATTTAAATATGTAATAGAAAACATATGGGTTAAACAATTGTCAATACCCATTAGGGGATATTAGAGGTCTAAAATGGGATTGTTAAGGAAAATAACAAAATAAGAGCTATGAGCCCCGAGGGTTAGCTCAAGCGGTATTGAGCCAGATGTGAGACCTCTCCTATAGTGATTAGTTGGGGAGTTCATGGGGTCGAATCTCTTGATCTTCTCAGGGTGAGGCTCTATAATCAAGGCTAACGGTTGAACATGTTTACCATCCATGAAATGTGGAGAAATACTCAGAGGGTTTGCTATGATTTCTTCCATCGAAAAAAATTAAAATAAGAGCTATGAATTTTCAAAGGGAAGGGAAGAAAACTATTTTTTATTCATATATTCAACTTATCTCCTTGTAAGTATATTCAAATTTCAAGTGTAGGCACTTGTTGGATGTATGATTAAATTTTGCATCCAATGAGTACCCACTTTGAATACTTTTGATAGACACATAATGAGATAAACTAGAAATACATGGGTGCGGGGTGGGGGATGTGTTTCTTTAAATTGGGAATAGATGAAAAAAAACATGTTTCTTTGAAAGAAACACATTTTTCATGTATTTCTAGTTTATCTAATTATGTGTGTAACATAAGTATGCAAAGTGGGTACTTTTAGGATGCAAAATTTAATTGTGCATCCAACAAGTGCCTACACTTGAAATTTGAGTAAACCTACAAGGAGATAACTGAAAAATATGATTAAAAAAATAGTTTTGTTCCTTTCCCTCCAAAAATATTTACCCTTATGGTTGACATCATCATCTTGGAAACTCAAACCTCAAGCCCTAAAGGTATCTTCTAAGGCTGAAGGTACATGAAGCAGGACTTGAACCACCGCATAGACCTTTGTCTGGGATCCATGGCCTTTAAGAAGGGACATGGACCCTATTAGAAGGTTTTTAGCACTATATTTGGGTCATGGTATCTTCAAAATGGTTGAGGGAGGAAACCCTAGCCTTAGGACCTAAATAAATATTTTAGGAATCTAGAGGTTAGAATGCCACCTCAAACATGGGTCTTGGGGCCTTGGACATAGCTAGGGGAGGAAACATGAACCTTAGACCCCTAAAGGAAGATTTTATCCACCCAAGGCCAAGAAGGATGCCTTTATCAACCAGAGATGGCCTCTTGAGGGTATCTTTGGCCTATGATTCAGAATGTCAATGCCACTAGGTGGTTTTGTGTAGTAAGTATGCGTCTCAGTGCCCTAGAAATAATCTAGGGAAGAAGGCCATGCCTTAGGTCCTAAAGAAATATTTTAGGCATCCGGATCCATGAAAAATTCCTCAAAGCACCAGACATTACCTATAGAGGGAATCCATGTCCTATGATAAAGTATGCTAGTGCCCCCACAAGTTTTGATAATTAGGTATGTATCTGGAGGCCTTGATATGCTCAAGGGGAGATAACCAAACCTTAGTGTAAGTATAAAGCTTCTAGGTATCTAGGGCCAAACATGACACCTCAAACCACCACACTCAACCTCTCAAGGTTTTAGGTAACTTTTAGTGCTCAAGGGTCATGAATGACACCTAAAACCACCATAGATGACCTCTCTAGGGGAAATTTGTCCTTTAAGTGGGGATATGAGCATCGTTAGTATATTTTGAGTGTTGGGTATGGGTCTTGGGTCCTTGGACATGATCAAGAGAGGAAACCCAAAACTTGGGTATGAAAGGAATCTTTGTGGCATCTAGGGCCATCAACAACATGTTGAAACACCAATAAGGAACTTTCTATGGTATACTTGGTCTACAAATGGGGATAATCAACATTATGATTTTTTGAACATTAAGTGTGGGTCTCTAGACCCCAGATATGTTCACGGGAACAAACCCAAGGGGTGGGCCCTAAAGGAAGCTTCTAGGATTATGGGGCAAATAATGACACCTTGAAATGCCACAAATGACTAGGGGCGGAAACATAAATGTTAGGCCCTAAAGAAATCTTCCATCCATCCCAAGAAAATAAATATTCCTTACAAATGATGGTTTGACTCAATGTTTACTATAAAAATGAAAATGAATAAAAACTTAAAAGAGAATTGCAATTAATTTTAAATGAACTTAGGAGAATTAAATATTTGTTTGAATAATTTCACTTATATGCATGCAATTTTATGGTATAAAATTAACAATAGGGTATATGGTTTATACTTTATTTATGCATATGAAATCCATAACAATTTGTAAAAATAGTTAATATACACCTTTCTATAAATGGTGAGAAGAAAATACCAAATATTTGAATAAATTGTACATTATATAAATATCATAATGATGTTTTATATTTATATAATTGCTTTTGTTTGATATATGATATAATTTGTGTTGAATTATATAAATATGATAGAGATTTCCTATATTGATATAATTTCTTCTATTTTTATATATGATATAATTTATATAAAATTGAAGGTTTCTGCAACTATACTGACATATCAATTTCATCCTCTATCTTATGGTTTTCTTCAGATACATTATGTTTTAGGTCTTGTTCTTTTGGCAAGCTTTTAGTGTTCAAAAAAATATTTTGTTTTACATGGGAAATCAATCCTTCTTCTTCTTGCATGTTAGTAGTCATCTAACCAAGATCTTCATAATATTCAGTAATGTGGTAATCTCTTCCTACAATCATGAGGAATATTTTCTTTTAAGTCACTTTTCTACTTGTATTCTCTTCAATCCTACAACGAACCATCTTCAAAATCATATTTCCTTCATCAAAACTTGTGTCGTCATGAATGTCCTTCACTTGCGGAGCATACTTTGTTACATTGGAAATGTAGTGTACACCATTCATACTCATCTACAATCTTTTCAACTACTTTTTTATAACTATCTTCGAGGACTCTCCATCTCTTTCCAAATCAATCTTCTTTCTACCTACAAAGAAATAACCAAACATGTTATAGGGTTTGGGAAGCCCTTTCAACATGACACATTCTTTAATATCTTGTATTTACATCCTTTCTTCTATAATGTCTTCCTTGGGTATGTTTTCAAACAACTATTCACACCTTGCAAAAGTATTGATTTCCCTCTTCCATTATTCTAATGTATCTTTTCTCCAAAGAAACTTGGAATTCATATATATCAACATATGCTATAGTTATCCCACCTCAAATACATGTCCTTAAAATTTACTCACATCCATTGTCCCAATGACTAGATAAGTTTCTTCACATGCAGTTACTTCCATCTTCATGTTTTTCTTATCGCCTTAATATTTTGTTTGGAATGCACAAACCAATTCAACTCCAAAGATAAATTCTCTCAATTTTTTTTACTAATACTTTTTTCTCACCCTATAATTCTTCTACAGAACATATACAACTCATATTGATTATGCACACTGTGAAAATACACATGATCTTATGATCCTCCTCTTTATTCATAGTTTCTTTCACAAATTCATTTCTCATGGTAAAATCACAACAAAATTATTCAATACACGCAACTATGAGCAATCCATTTTGACCTTCTATCATTACCAATGCTTCAATCATATTTATTATGCAATCAAGACTAGACATACCCACAACAACTATGTCACTTTCTTTGTTCACTTGCAATTCATTAGACCTCAAGAATGCTTGAACTATCCATATGGTAGTAGTCATCTTCATTTCACCTTCAATCTTCTATTGGTATTTATAACTCTAAAGTGCCACACTTTCCTTCCACCTCCATAATTCTTCTAAAATAGAAAATAAATAGTTCATTGTCTCCATCTTTACCATTTGGAGAAGGATGTTTCCTTCACATTTAATGTCTTCTAGTCTATAGATTTCATGTGATTATTTTCTTCTTCTGTGGAATATCACATCTCTTATGTACCTACAAACATGATAAAAGACTTGTTAAAAAATAAAATAAACCCTCTTCACATCCTCCTTTACCGCAATCTTTTGTTGCTTGGGCGCCTTTCCAATTCTCTACTACAATTTCTTCACCACTATTAGCATATTTGCAACTACACAATTCCTGCATATGACCTTATATGACCATGTCACTACTACAATACAGGGTTGTAGCATCATCATCGGTGCCACCTTTGAATATATATTTGGGTGAGAAAAATGAAGTAAGAATGATTCTAAATACAACACAATGGGTTGTGTTGTAGTTTGCGCCAAAGTTTTGGCATTCTTGCATCACTTACTCTGACACACGTTCTACAAGGAATTATCTTAGTGACTAGTATAATGACACAAAAAATATTTAGTATCTAATTAATATCTTTCAGTGTCGAATTTTTTGTTAAAAAAAACTGTAGCATCGTTGTTGTGCTGATTTCTCATCTCATGCATGTTTATTGCATTTAATTAGCATCTATTTGCATCAATATGTGTGTTAGTATTTCATATATGTGACATATCTACATTGTTATGTTGTCATGTGTTCAACGATATTCAAAAAATTTAAGTCATTGTTTGTCATGTTAAAGTCATCTTTATGTCATTTTTTTTTATTTCAGGTAGTGTTATTGTCTTATTGCATCATATTAGTGTCATAGTTGTGATGTTATTAATAGTAATGATTTAATTGTTTTCTATTAATTTGTTTATTTTCCAAGGAAATCCCCATGGAAAACACTCCAAGTAGTTCCCCATGATCCATGGATGGTAAAACTAATTATAGAGCCTATTCATGAGGGGATCAAGAGAGTCGAACCCATGACCTCCCCAACTTTGGGGTAGAGATCTCACGTCTAGCTTAGTTAGAGACAATGCAATTTTTGCATTAAGGGGTCAATTTTTGAAAACTCTATATCAGGTGATTGTGGCTAGCATGCTCACATAGACCTCACCCAAACACACTTGGAGGAGATTATGAAACTCAATTTTGCTACTCGGTTTTTATTCCCTTGGACCAAATTCCCCTTGTGGATTGTTGAGAAATTAAAAATTTAGTAGATATGTCCAAGATTGAGAATGCAATTTTCAACCTATTAGACTTGGTATGGGAATGTAATTTTTAGCCTCTTTTTCCAAACTTGAGAGGGCCATTCCTACCCCACTTGAAACCAAAATTACAACCCTCTATGAATTTTCGAAGGGAAGGGAAATAAACTATATTTTAATCATATTTTCAACTTATCTCCTTTTAGGTATACTGAAATTTCAAGTGTAGGCACTTGTTGGATGCATAATTAAATTTTGTGTCCAATGAGTACCTAGTTTGCATACTTTTGATAGACCCACATTGAGATAAATTAGAAATACATGGGCTGGGGTGGAGGGGGTGGGGGGGCGTGTTTCTTTAAATTGGAATTAGATGAAAAAAAACTCATTTCTTTGAAAGAAACACATTTTTTTCATGTATTTCTAGTTTATCTAATTATGGGTGTATCAAAAGTATGAAAAGTGGGTACTTGTTGGATGCATAATTTAATTGTGCATCCAAGTTCATACACTTGAGATTTGAGTAAACCTACAAAGAGATAAGTCAAAAATATGATTAAAAAAATAGTTTTCTTCCTTTCCCTCCAAAAATATTTACCCTTATGGTTGACATCATCATCTTGGAAGCATAGACCTTAAGCCCTAAATGTATATTTTGAGGCTTAAGCTACATGAAGGAGTACTTGAACCACCACATAGGCCTTTTATGGGATCTTTGTCCTTTAAGAGGGGACATGGGCCCTATTAGAAGGTTTTTAGCACTAGATTTGGGTCATGGTACCTTGAACGTGGTTGAGGGAGGAAACCCTAGCCTTAGGACCTAAATAAATATTTTAGGCATCTGGAGCTAAGAATTCCACCTCAAACATGGGTCTCGGGGCTCTAGACATAGCTAGGGGAGGAAAAATCAACCTTAGTCCCTAAAGGAAGCTTCTAGCCACCCAAGGCCAAGAAGGATGGCTCTATCAACTAGAGATGGCCTCTTGAGGGTATCCTTGGACTATGATTGGGGATGTCAATGCCACTACGTGGTTTTGTGTAGTAAGTATGTGTCTCAAGGCCCTAGAAATTGTTAGGAAATGAGGAACACTTCCATGCTAAACCTAGCAGAAGAGAGGAAGAAATATTCAATCAAGAAAGAAAATGACAAAGAAAACACACAATACACAAAGATTTTACCCTAGAAACTCAAACCAAGAAAACCATCATTCCTTGAGAATTATACTCTCTTTTTGTCTTATTCATTCATAATAAAAGGTTGCATGTCTAACATTGGTTCACAAATAATACACAATCGACATCATACCCTCTTGCTTTACACAAGAAAAATCTTATAGCCAATTCAAATTACATGTACATGACCAACAATCTCTAAAATGATTTCTCTAAAGATTATCTTTTACAACATTACAACACACCTTATTTATAGGATTTACCGTAGGAAAAACCTTAAATAAAAGGAGCCCAAAAACAATTACAGATCCACACAGATCATTGGATACAAATCCCACGAATCTCGAGTTTCTGTTATAGTCGACTTCCAAGTCAGCTTACCATTTGACTACCAGTTAGCCTTCAGTCGGTTTCCACGTGCCTGCCTGTCAACCTCTTCTCTGTTGACCTCTTCGACTTGCTTTCGATGTCTTTGACATCCGACTTTGAATTTATCTAGTCGACCCACCATGACCTTCAAATTCAACTTTACCAGGTTGAACTACCTCAACCTTCGACTTCGATTTTACCTGATCCAACCAGCTCAACCTTCGACTTCGATTATCATTCGATCCACCTCGACTAGACTTTCACTGTAAAGAATATAACAACCCAACATTCTCCCACTTGTTGTTTTCTTTATTGAAACCAAGATACCTATGAACTTTCGTTCACTGAGGGGGGGGGGGTGAATCAGTGTCTGGAATTTTTGGTTACTTTTCAGACTTTCATAGATTAACTAAATTAATTGAATAATATATATGCAGTTCAATTAATTATTCATAAATATGCATAACACAAACTGTATGAAGTAGATAAAATATCATTCTTTTATTTATTTAACTTGAATGAATACAAATAAAATCAATTCTTTAATATCTTCAAGTTCAACTGAATATGAGAGATCCAACTCTCTGATACAAGACCCAACTTGTAGTTATCAGATACAACTAAGAAATGAGGAATCCAACCCTCATAACAAGACCAAGCTTGTTGATCTCAGATCCAACTGAGATGTGAGGAATCCAATCCTCATGACAAGACTCATCTTGTAAACAGACACCAAAATAATAGAATGAACTTTCATTCAATCCATTATATTTATATTTATATCCACCAAGACACCTTCATAACATTATGTCCAATATGGACAATGTTTGAAATCAAGTCACCTTCATAAAAATATGTCCAATATTGACATTTCTTCTCAAACCAATCAATCAATGATACTTCACCTATATATCAAGGTTGACATCAATTACAACCAAATTGCCAACAATCTCCCCCTTTGTTATTAATGGCAACCTTAGGAAAACAATATTACTCCCCTTATGAATGTATTATGTATTTTGAGTCCTCTGAGATGACTTTGTTTTACTCTTTATCTCTCCCCATTTGACAACAATGACAGAGAGGATTTTTCTTTTCTCTTTCCTTGAGATGATGCTCCCCATGAGGTGATGCTTCCTATGTTTTTGCGCTATTTGTTTTTGGTATTTCTTTATTGTTTATCTCTCCCTCTTTGGAAATAATGACAGAGGGGACATTTAATTTCTCTTTCCCTGAGATGATGCTACCCCTGAGGTGATGCTCCCCCTAAGGAGATGTTCCCCCTATCTTTGTCCTATTTATTTTGGACTTTGTTTTACTGTTTATCTATCCCCCTTTAACATATTTTTGTAGTGATCAAGTCTTTTAAACATAATCCAATGAATTCCTCATTTGATGACCAAATTAAATACTCCTCCTAAGTTTTTACTTATTCATAGGGTTTTAATGTCTTCTCCTTTTTCATAACGGACGGGGATTTGAATCTTATTGATCTTCTTAATATGTTTCTTCTTCTTCTTGATGTTCGCTAGTTCTTTGATTCCAAGAGATCTTTACTATTCTTTGATATCATTAATAAATTTGCTCTGTTCATACTTTGTCTTTATATATTTTGAACTCCTTTTGTTGTTGTTTTTTCTTTAGATATTATTTGTTTTATTCATCACACTATTCTACAGACTGATTTG
>ML790860.1:71919-98688 GCA_009831015.1 Picea engelmannii
CATGTAAATTTTTTTGTCACTGTAAACATGTGGAACACTACCACCCTAGGGATTAAATGTCAACTTTCTATACAACATTGCATGAAAACACATGCACACATATAAGGAAAGGAAATGAATATGACATTATAAGTTGATTGCACTATTTCCAATTCCCTCCTCATGTTCTGAAACCTCCTCTTCTCCACTCGGTAGAAACATAATAAATAAACATGAGTTCAATAAACTAAAAAAAGTGCTAACTACATTTAAATATGTAATAGAAAACATATGGGTTAAACAATTGTCAATACCCATTAGGGGATATTAGAGGTCTAAAATGGGATTGTTAAGGAAAATAACAAAATAAGAGCTATGAGCCCCGAGGGTTAGCTCAAGCGGTATTGAGCCAGATGTGAGACCTCTCCTATAGTGATTAGTTGGGGAGTTCATGGGGTCGAATCTCTTGATCTTCTCAGGGTGAGGCTCTATAATCAAGGCTAACGGTTGAACATGTTTACCATCCATGAAATGTGGAGAAATACTCAGAGGGTTTGCTATGATTTCTTCCATCGAAAAAAATTAAAATAAGAGCTATGAATTTTCAAAGGGAAGGGAAGAAAACTATTTTTTATTCATATATTCAACTTATCTCCTTGTAAGTATATTCAAATTTCAAGTGTAGGCACTTGTTGGATGTATGATTAAATTTTGCATCCAATGAGTACCCACTTTGAATACTTTTGATAGACACATAATGAGATAAACTAGAAATACATGGGTGCGGGGTGGGGGATGTGTTTCTTTAAATTGGGAATAGATGAAAAAAAACATGTTTCTTTGAAAGAAACACATTTTTCATGTATTTCTAGTTTATCTAATTATGTGTGTAACATAAGTATGCAAAGTGGGTACTTTTAGGATGCAAAATTTAATTGTGCATCCAACAAGTGCCTACACTTGAAATTTGAGTAAACCTACAAGGAGATAACTGAAAAATATGATTAAAAAAATAGTTTTGTTCCTTTCCCTCCAAAAATATTTACCCTTATGGTTGACATCATCATCTTGGAAACTCAAACCTCAAGCCCTAAAGGTATCTTCTAAGGCTGAAGGTACATGAAGCAGGACTTGAACCACCGCATAGACCTTTGTCTGGGATCCATGGCCTTTAAGAAGGGACATGGACCCTATTAGAAGGTTTTTAGCACTATATTTGGGTCATGGTATCTTCAAAATGGTTGAGGGAGGAAACCCTAGCCTTAGGACCTAAATAAATATTTTAGGAATCTAGAGGTTAGAATGCCACCTCAAACATGGGTCTTGGGGCCTTGGACATAGCTAGGGGAGGAAACATGAACCTTAGACCCCTAAAGGAAGATTTTATCCACCCAAGGCCAAGAAGGATGCCTTTATCAACCAGAGATGGCCTCTTGAGGGTATCTTTGGCCTATGATTCAGAATGTCAATGCCACTAGGTGGTTTTGTGTAGTAAGTATGCGTCTCAGTGCCCTAGAAATAATCTAGGGAAGAAGGCCATGCCTTAGGTCCTAAAGAAATATTTTAGGCATCCGGATCCATGAAAAATTCCTCAAAGCACCAGACATTACCTATAGAGGGAATCCATGTCCTATGATAAAGTATGCTAGTGCCCCCACAAGTTTTGATAATTAGGTATGTATCTGGAGGCCTTGATATGCTCAAGGGGAGATAACCAAACCTTAGTGTAAGTATAAAGCTTCTAGGTATCTAGGGCCAAACATGACACCTCAAACCACCACACTCAACCTCTCAAGGTTTTAGGTAACTTTTAGTGCTCAAGGGTCATGAATGACACCTAAAACCACCATAGATGACCTCTCTAGGGGAAATTTGTCCTTTAAGTGGGGATATGAGCATCGTTAGTATATTTTGAGTGTTGGGTATGGGTCTTGGGTCCTTGGAC
The DNA here is from genome assembly GCA_009831015.1 of Picea engelmannii. Classification (NCBI taxonomy): domain Eukaryota; kingdom Viridiplantae; phylum Streptophyta; class Pinopsida; order Pinales; family Pinaceae; genus Picea; species Picea engelmannii. The sequence continues at coordinate 73,844 of ML790860.1, forward strand.
ATGATCAAGAGAGGAAACCCAAAACTTGGGTATGAAAGGAATCTTTGTGGCATCTAGGGCCATCAACAACATGTTGAAACACCAATAAGGAACTTTCTATGGTATACTTGGTCTACAAATGGGGATAATCAACATTATGATTTTTTGAACATTAAGTGTGGGTCTCTAGACCCCAGATATGTTCACGGGAACAAACCCAAGGGGTGGGCCCTAAAGGAAGCTTCTAGGATTATGGGGCAAATAATGACACCTTGAAATGCCACAAATGACTAGGGGCGGAAACATAAATGTTAGGCCCTAAAGAAATCTTCCATCCATCCCAAGAAAATAAATATTCCTTACAAATGATGGTTTGACTCAATGTTTACTATAAAAATGAAAATGAATAAAAACTTAAAAGAGAATTGCAATTAATTTTAAATGAACTTAGGAGAATTAAATATTTGTTTGAATAATTTCACTTATATGCATGCAATTTTATGGTATAAAATTAACAATAGGGTATATGGTTTATACTTTATTTATGCATATGAAATCCATAACAATTTGTAAAAATAGTTAATATACACCTTTCTATAAATGGTGAGAAGAAAATACCAAATATTTGAATAAATTGTACATTATATAAATATCATAATGATGTTTTATATTTATATAATTGCTTTTGTTTGATATATGATATAATTTGTGTTGAATTATATAAATATGATAGAGATTTCCTATATTGATATAATTTCTTCTATTTTTATATATGATATAATTTATATAAAATTGAAGGTTTCTGCAACTATACTGACATATCAATTTCATCCTCTATCTTATGGTTTTCTTCAGATACATTATGTTTTAGGTCTTGTTCTTTTGGCAAGCTTTTAGTGTTCAAAAAAATATTTTGTTTTACATGGGAAATCAATCCTTCTTCTTCTTGCATGTTAGTAGTCATCTAACCAAGATCTTCATAATATTCAGTAATGTGGTAATCTCTTCCTACAATCATGAGGAATATTTTCTTTTAAGTCACTTTTCTACTTGTATTCTCTTCAATCCTACAACGAACCATCTTCAAAATCATATTTCCTTCATCAAAACTTGTGTCGTCATGAATGTCCTTCACTTGCGGAGCATACTTTGTTACATTGGAAATGTAGTGTACACCATTCATACTCATCTACAATCTTTTCAACTACTTTTTTATAACTATCTTCGAGGACTCTCCATCTCTTTCCAAATCAATCTTCTTTCTACCTACAAAGAAATAACCAAACATGTTATAGGGTTTGGGAAGCCCTTTCAACATGACACATTCTTTAATATCTTGTATTTACATCCTTTCTTCTATAATGTCTTCCTTGGGTATGTTTTCAAACAACTATTCACACCTTGCAAAAGTATTGATTTCCCTCTTCCATTATTCTAATGTATCTTTTCTCCAAAGAAACTTGGAATTCATATATATCAACATATGCTATAGTTATCCCACCTCAAATACATGTCCTTAAAATTTACTCACATCCATTGTCCCAATGACTAGATAAGTTTCTTCACATGCAGTTACTTCCATCTTCATGTTTTTCTTATCGCCTTAATATTTTGTTTGGAATGCACAAACCAATTCAACTCCAAAGATAAATTCTCTCAATTTTTTTTACTAATACTTTTTTCTCACCCTATAATTCTTCTACAGAACATATACAACTCATATTGATTATGCACACTGTGAAAATACACATGATCTTATGATCCTCCTCTTTATTCATAGTTTCTTTCACAAATTCATTTCTCATGGTAAAATCACAACAAAATTATTCAATACACGCAACTATGAGCAATCCATTTTGACCTTCTATCATTACCAATGCTTCAATCATATTTATTATGCAATCAAGACTAGACATACCCACAACAACTATGTCACTTTCTTTGTTCACTTGCAATTCATTAGACCTCAAGAATGCTTGAACTATCCATATGGTAGTAGTCATCTTCATTTCACCTTCAATCTTCTATTGGTATTTATAACTCTAAAGTGCCACACTTTCCTTCCACCTCCATAATTCTTCTAAAATAGAAAATAAATAGTTCATTGTCTCCATCTTTACCATTTGGAGAAGGATGTTTCCTTCACATTTAATGTCTTCTAGTCTATAGATTTCATGTGATTATTTTCTTCTTCTGTGGAATATCACATCTCTTATGTACCTACAAACATGATAAAAGACTTGTTAAAAAATAAAATAAACCCTCTTCACATCCTCCTTTACCGCAATCTTTTGTTGCTTGGGCGCCTTTCCAATTCTCTACTACAATTTCTTCACCACTATTAGCATATTTGCAACTACACAATTCCTGCATATGACCTTATATGACCATGTCACTACTACAATACAGGGTTGTAGCATCATCATCGGTGCCACCTTTGAATATATATTTGGGTGAGAAAAATGAAGTAAGAATGATTCTAAATACAACACAATGGGTTGTGTTGTAGTTTGCGCCAAAGTTTTGGCATTCTTGCATCACTTACTCTGACACACGTTCTACAAGGAATTATCTTAGTGACTAGTATAATGACACAAAAAATATTTAGTATCTAATTAATATCTTTCAGTGTCGAATTTTTTGTTAAAAAAAACTGTAGCATCGTTGTTGTGCTGATTTCTCATCTCATGCATGTTTATTGCATTTAATTAGCATCTATTTGCATCAATATGTGTGTTAGTATTTCATATATGTGACATATCTACATTGTTATGTTGTCATGTGTTCAACGATATTCAAAAAATTTAAGTCATTGTTTGTCATGTTAAAGTCATCTTTATGTCATTTTTTTTTATTTCAGGTAGTGTTATTGTCTTATTGCATCATATTAGTGTCATAGTTGTGATGTTATTAATAGTAATGATTTAATTGTTTTCTATTAATTTGTTTATTTTCCAAGGAAATCCCCATGGAAAACACTCCAAGTAGTTCCCCATGATCCATGGATGGTAAAACTAATTATAGAGCCTATTCATGAGGGGATCAAGAGAGTCGAACCCATGACCTCCCCAACTTTGGGGTAGAGATCTCACGTCTAGCTTAGTTAGAGACAATGCAATTTTTGCATTAAGGGGTCAATTTTTGAAAACTCTATATCAGGTGATTGTGGCTAGCATGCTCACATAGACCTCACCCAAACACACTTGGAGGAGATTATGAAACTCAATTTTGCTACTCGGTTTTTATTCCCTTGGACCAAATTCCCCTTGTGGATTGTTGAGAAATTAAAAATTTAGTAGATATGTCCAAGATTGAGAATGCAATTTTCAACCTATTAGACTTGGTATGGGAATGTAATTTTTAGCCTCTTTTTCCAAACTTGAGAGGGCCATTCCTACCCCACTTGAAACCAAAATTACAACCCTCTATGAATTTTCGAAGGGAAGGGAAATAAACTATATTTTAATCATATTTTCAACTTATCTCCTTTTAGGTATACTGAAATTTCAAGTGTAGGCACTTGTTGGATGCATAATTAAATTTTGTGTCCAATGAGTACCTAGTTTGCATACTTTTGATAGACCCACATTGAGATAAATTAGAAATACATGGGCTGGGGTGGAGGGGGTGGGGGGGCGTGTTTCTTTAAATTGGAATTAGATGAAAAAAAACTCATTTCTTTGAAAGAAACACATTTTTTTCATGTATTTCTAGTTTATCTAATTATGGGTGTATCAAAAGTATGAAAAGTGGGTACTTGTTGGATGCATAATTTAATTGTGCATCCAAGTTCATACACTTGAGATTTGAGTAAACCTACAAAGAGATAAGTCAAAAATATGATTAAAAAAATAGTTTTCTTCCTTTCCCTCCAAAAATATTTACCCTTATGGTTGACATCATCATCTTGGAAGCATAGACCTTAAGCCCTAAATGTATATTTTGAGGCTTAAGCTACATGAAGGAGTACTTGAACCACCACATAGGCCTTTTATGGGATCTTTGTCCTTTAAGAGGGGACATGGGCCCTATTAGAAGGTTTTTAGCACTAGATTTGGGTCATGGTACCTTGAACGTGGTTGAGGGAGGAAACCCTAGCCTTAGGACCTAAATAAATATTTTAGGCATCTGGAGCTAAGAATTCCACCTCAAACATGGGTCTCGGGGCTCTAGACATAGCTAGGGGAGGAAAAATCAACCTTAGTCCCTAAAGGAAGCTTCTAGCCACCCAAGGCCAAGAAGGATGGCTCTATCAACTAGAGATGGCCTCTTGAGGGTATCCTTGGACTATGATTGGGGATGTCAATGCCACTACGTGGTTTTGTGTAGTAAGTATGTGTCTCAAGGCCCTAGAAATTGTTAGGAAATGAGGAACACTTCCATGCTAAACCTAGCAGAAGAGAGGAAGAAATATTCAATCAAGAAAGAAAATGACAAAGAAAACACACAATACACAAAGATTTTACCCTAGAAACTCAAACCAAGAAAACCATCATTCCTTGAGAATTATACTCTCTTTTTGTCTTATTCATTCATAATAAAAGGTTGCATGTCTAACATTGGTTCACAAATAATACACAATCGACATCATACCCTCTTGCTTTACACAAGAAAAATCTTATAGCCAATTCAAATTACATGTACATGACCAACAATCTCTAAAATGATTTCTCTAAAGATTATCTTTTACAACATTACAACACACCTTATTTATAGGATTTACCGTAGGAAAAACCTTAAATAAAAGGAGCCCAAAAACAATTACAGATCCACACAGATCATTGGATACAAATCCCACGAATCTCGAGTTTCTGTTATAGTCGACTTCCAAGTCAGCTTACCATTTGACTACCAGTTAGCCTTCAGTCGGTTTCCACGTGCCTGCCTGTCAACCTCTTCTCTGTTGACCTCTTCGACTTGCTTTCGATGTCTTTGACATCCGACTTTGAATTTATCTAGTCGACCCACCATGACCTTCAAATTCAACTTTACCAGGTTGAACTACCTCAACCTTCGACTTCGATTTTACCTGATCCAACCAGCTCAACCTTCGACTTCGATTATCATTCGATCCACCTCGACTAGACTTTCACTGTAAAGAATATAACAACCCAACATTCTCCCACTTGTTGTTTTCTTTATTGAAACCAAGATACCTATGAACTTTCGTTCACTGAGGGGGGGGGGGTGAATCAGTGTCTGGAATTTTTGGTTACTTTTCAGACTTTCATAGATTAACTAAATTAATTGAATAATATATATGCAGTTCAATTAATTATTCATAAATATGCATAACACAAACTGTATGAAGTAGATAAAATATCATTCTTTTATTTATTTAACTTGAATGAATACAAATAAAATCAATTCTTTAATATCTTCAAGTTCAACTGAATATGAGAGATCCAACTCTCTGATACAAGACCCAACTTGTAGTTATCAGATACAACTAAGAAATGAGGAATCCAACCCTCATAACAAGACCAAGCTTGTTGATCTCAGATCCAACTGAGATGTGAGGAATCCAATCCTCATGACAAGACTCATCTTGTAAACAGACACCAAAATAATAGAATGAACTTTCATTCAATCCATTATATTTATATTTATATCCACCAAGACACCTTCATAACATTATGTCCAATATGGACAATGTTTGAAATCAAGTCACCTTCATAAAAATATGTCCAATATTGACATTTCTTCTCAAACCAATCAATCAATGATACTTCACCTATATATCAAGGTTGACATCAATTACAACCAAATTGCCAACAATCTCCCCCTTTGTTATTAATGGCAACCTTAGGAAAACAATATTACTCCCCTTATGAATGTATTATGTATTTTGAGTCCTCTGAGATGACTTTGTTTTACTCTTTATCTCTCCCCATTTGACAACAATGACAGAGAGGATTTTTCTTTTCTCTTTCCTTGAGATGATGCTCCCCATGAGGTGATGCTTCCTATGTTTTTGCGCTATTTGTTTTTGGTATTTCTTTATTGTTTATCTCTCCCTCTTTGGAAATAATGACAGAGGGGACATTTAATTTCTCTTTCCCTGAGATGATGCTACCCCTGAGGTGATGCTCCCCCTAAGGAGATGTTCCCCCTATCTTTGTCCTATTTATTTTGGACTTTGTTTTACTGTTTATCTATCCCCCTTTAACATATTTTTGTAGTGATCAAGTCTTTTAAACATAATCCAATGAATTCCTCATTTGATGACCAAATTAAATACTCCTCCTAAGTTTTTACTTATTCATAGGGTTTTAATGTCTTCTCCTTTTTCATAACGGACGGGGATTTGAATCTTATTGATCTTCTTAATATGTTTCTTCTTCTTCTTGATGTTCGCTAGTTCTTTGATTCCAAGAGATCTTTACTATTCTTTGATATCATTAATAAATTTGCTCTGTTCATACTTTGTCTTTATATATTTTGAACTCCTTTTGTTGTTGTTTTTTCTTTAGATATTATTTGTTTTATTCATCACACTATTCTACAGACTGATTTGTTTTTGAGAGTTCAACATCATCACCATTGTTTTGTGCACCGTGATATTTTTCATATTCTTCTTTAGAAATTCTTCTTCCTTGAGCTTGTTCATCTTCATCTACAAAGCTCTGAATTTCACATTTCTTATTAGGAGTTTCATCCATCAGTTTATTGTTATCAATTTCATTTTCAGGTGCAAGATCTCCATCATCTTTCTTGCTTTCTGCTTCATATTTTCTTCTCCATATCTTTACATAAGAAACTATGTTTGACGAAATTTTCTTTTCTACATTTCTCCTTTGATATTTATACTCTACTCTTTTCATCCAAAATTCATTAGATTTCCTCCCTAACTTGTATGGATTATTTTTCATGGGTTGTCTTATTGATTTACTTAATTCTTGGGATTTGTGCCCACACTTATCACAGTTGTAGCATATCATGGTATACCAAAAATTTGATGTGTGCCCAACATAATTACATCTCCAACATCTCATTAAGTTATTTGACCTTCCTGAGTTTTTATTTTCAGTAATATTGCATTCCAATGATTTGTGACCAAAGTTATTACAAGAAAAGAAATAACCATTGAAGGTGTTTCCATACTCAAGTTTGTTGAGACATGAGAAGTCTTCCTTTTTATATGTTTTTTTTTTTTGACTTTTATAGCTTCCTTCCTTGAAAAAGTTCATGGTTTGTTTTTGGTTCATGATTGTACCTTTTTCCTTTGAAGAGTATGATTCTTTATCATGTTTTTTAATGATGGTCCATTTTCCACCTTCTTCTTTCTTATTGTATCTAAGATCGGTTTTGTCAATAGTTGGTTTTTTACTATTCTGGATCCTATATAGGATAGTTGAGTTGTTCTGTAATTTGACAATTGCTTTTGTCTTTTCATTATTTCTTTTTGAGGTTGATAACTTCCAATTCCAACATGTGACATGTTTCTTCCTTTTTAGTCAACTGGATCTTCAAGGCTTCTTCTCTTTCCTTAGCTTCTTCAAGTCGAGTCTTTAGATTGATGACCATTTCTTATGTATCATCCAAGACTTCTTTGCAGTTATCGGTTTTGTCATATGTATTCAATTGTTCTATTTCTTTTGTTAGATAAAAAATTGCAGTATTCAATATTTTAATTTCGTCCTTGTTCTCTAGTTGAATCCTTTTGAGGTTGATGACTTCCATTTCCAACGTGTGGCACAATTCTTCCTTTTTCGTCAACTGGATCTTCAGGGTTTCTTTAATTTCTTTAGCTTCCTCAAGTTGAGGCTTTAGAGTGTTGACCAATTCTTTTGTGTCTTCTAAGTCTTTTGTGCATTTATTGAATTTGTCATATATATTCAATCTGTTCATTTCTTTTATTAGATTAGCAACTTCACTCTTCAATCTTTTGATCTCTTCTTCTTTTTATTCCAACAGAGTATTTTTTTCTTTCTCTTCATGGTTGTTATATTGATCTAACTATTGTAGTAGTAACATATCTTTCTTTTGAGGTCTCTCCAACTCTTCTAAAGTGCACCTAACTGTGTTCTCAAGATGGTCAAGAACATCCTTAGTAACTTCAATATATAGAGTATTTCCTGGTTCCAAACTAATCACTTCAAATGTAGCTACAACATCATTCTTAAAATATAATAGTTTTTCTTTGGTGAATACTGAGGTATTCATCAATTTCTTGATGTACTAGTCTTCTTTGTTGATGACTAGGGTTTGCATCAATTCTTTGATGGAATTGTCCTCTTCTATGTTTTTTTCTTTATCCTAATTAGAATTCTCTTTATATGTATTTTTTTCTTCACTCTGATTGAAATTCTCTTTTTCTGTGTCTTCTTCTTTATTCTGATACAAATTTTCCTGTTTTGTATTTTGTTCTTTATTCTGATAAGAATTTGTGTATCTTTTTTTTTAATTTTGAATGGAATTCTTCTTTTCTATGTCTTGTCCTTTATTTTGATAAGATTTCTCTAGCTGGATTTGTTCTTTGAAGTAGTTGAGTACCAAGGTTTAGATACTATTGAGTCCCAAACACCAGATCCTCTTGACTTTAGATACCATTTCATTCTTTCCCTCCATGAAGAGTAGTTTGTTCCATCAAATAAGGGAGATTCATTTGTGGAGAGAACCATTTTTCCATCCATTTGTGTGTTTGAGGAGGATCTTCCTTCCAGTGATTATATTTTTTTCTCAACAACCTCTAGATTTCGTTGTCTGAATCATTCTAGAAAACAATTTATTGCAAAAATTGTGAGATGACCTGTAAATAACATACCTTAGAAAGCATCATCAAAAGACCTTATCCTCACTTGAATTTCGGCCTTCTTTTCTTCACCTTCCTTCTGAAATTCGCCTTAGATCTCCTTTGGTTACCTCAGTCACTTGTATATATTCAATATGCGCAATGGATGTTAATGGGAGACCCTTGCTCTCTTATTTATACTCTCCAAGTAGCTTCCTCTACAAGTATCCACTTAACCACTTTGTCCACTTAGCCACTTTGTCCACTTAACCAACTTTGTCCACTTAGCCACTTTGTCCACTTAACTAGTTTTTCCACTTAACCACTTTATCCACAAATAGTAAACTCTCCAATTATAGTTGCAATAATTTATTTTTAATTATTTTCTTGTTGCAACCACTTAACCCATGACTAACCACTTTGACTGGTCAACCTTCTAGAATAATTTGACTTCTTTGACCTTCTGGGGGCTTCTAGATAACTCATGAGGGTTCTCCAACTTCACATGGACATAACTCTCTAACGGTGAGGAGTTATGTGGTGTTCCACATATCACCAGAAATGGCATGACATATACTATCCATATGGAATAGTTTCTCCTACAAATTCATTGATATTCATTACATTATTCTTTAATAAAACTTTGGTTCCCTAACCACACTACTTGGCTACCTAACCATTTAGACTTCACAAATCGTCTTCCTGTGAGGGCTTTCACCATAAGGGGACCACTTTGAGAACTTTATCCAAGAGCGTCTTCCCGTGAGGTTTTTCACCATAAGGGGACCACTTTGGAGTTTATCCATTTGGTTATTCCTATCAACCATGACATGACATCAATGATACAAAGACATCACTATGAAAATACTTGACATCAACCCTTTGACATCATTGACAACATAGTACCACAATATCCCCCTTTGGCATTGATGGCAACACCAACATTGATGTCAATACCAATCATTGATGGCAACACTTGGACATGAAAATGCTCATTCTCCCTCTATGATCATCGCTCCTCATCAATGTTCATCTCACCACATCAATTTGACTATCTCTCCCCCTTTGACTTCAATGAAAAAGGGTAGTTCACTCCTTGGGGATTCTCCCCCTACCCGAACTCTCCTTGGGACTACTCCCCTTGTCTGGATGCCTTTGAGCTTCCTATGAATAATATCTCCCCCTTTGGAAAAGGGATATCACTCTGATGCAATGTTGATGGCATGGTTTCCAATCATCTCTCCTCTTGGAATCATGTTGTTGCAACCAATCATGGGAAGAAGAATAACTCCCCCTGTGGGTATGTCTCCCCTATATTCTTTGCAAGATGAACAATATTCTACCACTGCAATATGCTTCTGCTGCAAATGCTATTGTTCAACCAAAACATGGATCAATTGCTCAAGAATTATCTGCTCTTCCTATGACGATCCTTGGACTTGTCCATGCATCAAACGCATGCCATACCATACATAATGAAGCAAAATATATGTCAACAATGAATAGAGAATCATGAACAAAACATCAACCATGTACATCGCGTGCCATATTGTGTGTCAACCATGCACAACACCCATGCACATCAACCATGTACATCAATACCATACAATATACCTCAAGATATCATCAATGGAGTGTATCAACCATATGCCAATAACATATGCCAAATATGTACCAACCATATGCCTCTACCAACATGCCAACCATGTGCCTCAAACAAGCGTCATATCACTCATGATATGCCTCTACCATGAAACAAGTGCCACAACCTTGTATCTCAACCATCAATATATCAACCAAGCATCATAACAAGTGTCTCAACTATATCATCCCATACATCATGTTCCAAAGAAAGTGCATCAACCATGCACCAAACCTCAACAAGATGAAATACAATCAAGATGTGTTCCCATACATGTATGCCATATCGACATAAACCATGTTCCAATCATATTGCTAGCAAGTGCCTCTAACAATGTACCAAATATGTACCAATCACGCATCAACTATAGATCACATATGTACCATGACAAATATTCCTAAAAAAACATTCACTACAACAAGTACTAAGAAGCCAATAGTACCTCTAGACATGTACTAAGAGTGTCCCTCAATAGATCGATGATATGTCTCTAGCTAACATCACATCAACATGAATTGTCCCATAAACAACATGCCATGTCATCAATGACATAACCAACATTGTTCCTCAACATTAAATGTCTGAATCCACACTCTAGGGTTAGTACCATGCATCCAAGATAGAATTTCAACACTCAACCATATGTAATTGCCATACATACATCAAATACACATGCCAACATATAATCATGAAAACCTGCAACAAACCATGTCATACCCTGCAAAACAGAGTTATACCATCAAACCATGTTGCAATTCATCTACATAGCCTTCTTTTCCAAGGATTTTACCACAGGTACGTGGCCTTCTCTACAAACAGCTCGTGTATGTACACGACCTTTCTATAGGTCACCTCGCGTATGTATGTGACTTCTCCCACAGGAGCCCGCATATGATTCAGAAAAAAATCAAGCTTGAGATTGCCTCATCGTTGCCATTATGTTCTAGTTGTTCAGTCTTCTTTATCCACTTTTGAAGGTGTCCCAGCTTCTCATATACCAATTGTTGAAACACACACCGATACTGAGAGGGGGGGGGGTGAATTAGTGTCTGGAACTTTAGGCTACTTTTCATACTTTCATAGATTAACTAAATTAATCGAATAATATATATGCAATTCAATTAATTATTCATAAATATGTATAACACAAACTGTATGAAGTAGATACAATATCATTCTTTTATTTATTTAACTTGAATGAATACAAATAAAATCAATCCTTTAATATCTTCAACTTCAACTGAATATGAGAGATACAACTCTCTGATATAAGACACATTTTGTAGTTCTCAGATCCAACTGAGAAATGAGGAATCCAACCCTCATAACAAGACTCAACTTTTTGATCTCAGATCCAACTGAGATGTGAGGAATCCAATCCTCATGACAAAACTCAAATTTTAAACATGCACCAACCTAATAGAATGAACTTCCATTCAATCCATTATATATATATATATATATATATATATATATATCCACCAAGACACCCTCATAACATTATGTCCAATATTGACAATGTTTGACGTCAAGTCACCTTCATAACAATATGTCCAATATTGACAATGCTTCTCAAACTAATCAATCAATGATACTTCACCTATCTATCAAGGTTGACATCAATGAAAACCAAATTTACAACATAATTCCCATTGCCTCTCTGCACCAAGAGAACTTCACAACACTCACATACTTGGTCAAATAGTCTTCTATGTTTTGCAACGTGTCTACTTTCTCCAGCAATACCTTGTTTCTTTCCACCATGTCTCTCAAGAAATGGTATTGTACATCAATTTTCTTAGCCTTAGAATGATAATTTGGGTTATTTTCCAAAAATATTGCACTTTGACTGTCGCAACTTATCTTTATAGATCTCTTCTCAAACTTGATTCATGAACACAACCTTTACAACCATACTACTTCTTTGCTTCTATGTATTCAACTTCTGTTGTTGAGAGGGCTATGATTTTTTTTCGCTTACTCATCCAGTTGATTGTTGCACTGAACATTTTGAACACATATCCACTGGTCAACCTCCATCGATCTAGATCTTCGGCCCAATCAGCGTCGATAAATCCATGTACATTTAATTCACTGTCACGTCCAGGTTTTCCTTGGTAGTATATAACATAATCTTTGTTCCACACAAATACTTGAATACTCTCTTGAAATTTTTCCAGTGCCCCTTCCCAGGTGTAGACATGTATCTACTCAACACTCCCACTGCATGGGAAATGTTTGGTCGAGTGCATACCATTGCATACATTAGACTACCAAAAACACTTACATAGGGAACATGTGCCATGTCTTCTATTTCCTCTTGTGTCCTTGGACACTGTTCAACAATTAGTCTTTCTCCCACAAGAATTGTCACCTTCACAGGTTTTCAATCCTGCATGTTGAAACATTTCATAATTGTTTCAATATAGTTTGTTTGGTTCAACCAGATATTTCTAGTTGCTCGATCTCTCTTGATCTCCATTCCTAGAATGAATTTCTCTCCACTGAGATCCTTCGTGTCAAACTTGGAGGATACCTTCTTCTTCACCTCCTTTATTGCATTCATGCTATTTCCAATCAATAACATGTCATCGACATACAATGGTACATATATGAAACACCCACCTTCTTCTTTGGAATATATATAGTGATCAACTTTGCTTCTCAAAGACCCCAAACTAAGGATGTATGTGTCGAACTTTTGGTACCACATCCTTGGTGATTGCTTTAGATCATAAAGGGATATTTTCAGTTTGCACAACAAATATTTCTTTCCCTTTACTACAAATCCTTCAGGTTGTTTCATGTAGATTTCCTCTTGAAGGTCCCCATGTAGGAACATTGTCTTCACATCCATCTGTTTTATTTATAGATCAAATGTTGCAGCCAGAGACATTAGCACTCTAATGGAATTTAATTTTGTTATAGGGGAAAAAATCTCACTAAAGTCGACTCCTTCGACTTGGGAATATCCTTTCGCTACCAGTCGAGCTTTGAATTTCTCAACTTGACCTGATGCATTCATCTTCTTCTTGAATACCCATTTGCTACTGGCATGATTTCTTCCACTGGGTAATTTGACTAAGTCCCATGTCTCATTCTTGTGTAAGTATTCCATCTCTTCAACCATGGCATGCTTCCATAGTTTTCCCTCTATTGAGTCGACTGCCTCCCCGACTAACTTGGTCTCATCGTCGGTGGAAGTTAACACAAATGCAAAATGGAAGTTGGGTGGACTATACCTTTCAACTAGTTTTCTTACTCATTCTAACCACCTTACAACCGGGTTCGTTTGTTCCACCTCTCCTTTTGATTTAGTTGACTCATCTAAATCATCTTCTTCATTCTTTAGTTCAAACCACACCTTCTCTGGATTATTCTCGGTATGAACAACTTATTTAGGCCTAGACTTACTTTCAACATCTCTAAAGACCACATCTTGACTGTACATTTTTTTCCTTAATGCAGGATCCTAGAGATTATATCCTTTCATTCCTTCTTTGTATCCAATGAAAATACACTTGAATTCCTTCTTGTCCATCATGCACCTCTTTTCCTTGGGAACATGCACAAATGCATCACAACCAAATACTTTGAGATGTGAAACTGAAGGCTTCTTACCCGACCATACCTCATGTGGAGTCATGTTGAATACTACTAATGAAGGAGACATATTCAATAGATATTTTTCAGTGTCGACTGCCTCCACCCATAATTCTTGTGCAATCCCATCACCATTGAGCATGCTCATTTCCTTTTCCATTAATGTTTTGTTCATTATCTCAACAACTCCATTTTGGTGCAGGGTATATCGTGTGGTATTTTGGCATGTTATGCCACACTACTTGTAGAACTGATCAAATTCTTTTCCATGGAATTCACCACCGTTGTCATTTCTCAACATCTTAATCTTCTTATCTGTCTGGTTTTCTACAAGAGATTTAAACTTTATGAATTTCTTGAAATTCTTCCTCAGGTAATATATTTGTGTCTTCTTGGAAAAATCATCTATGAAGGAGACATAATACATGGATCCACCAAGTGAAGGCATTGAAACATGGCCAAACACATCACTATGAACCAACTCTAGAATCCCATTTTCCCTTGTCTCTCTAGATGGGAACCTCACTTGACTTTGTTTTCTATATATACAATGTTCACAAAAGTCGACTTCTAAATTACATGCAAGAAATTATTCGACCATACTTTTGTTATGCATAGCTCGAAGTCCTTTTTCTCCAATGTGTCCCATCCTCTCGTGCCATAGCATGGTCGAGTCGACATTATGATAAATTTTCAAGTTGGTTTGAATCGAATCATCCCGAGTCGAGTTGAGTCAAGTCGAAGTCAAGTCAACTTTAGGAACAACGATGTTGTTGCATCCATTTGAGTCGACACTCCCTAGTAAATTTTATACGGTTCCAATATGAACTCCTTTCATTAATACCATTGCACCTCTGACCATCTTACATGAATCCTTATGAAATAGAGTGTGCACCCCTGCGTCACTCATATTGATTATATATATTAGGTTTCTTTCCAAACTCGGAATGTGTAGCACACTTGGAAGGGTTCTACTCCTCCCATCCTATAGTATCAGTCGAATTATTCCTCGTTCAACAATTTTGGTTGTTGATTTGTCCCCTAAGAACATGTCTCCTCCTTCATATTTTGCATATTCATATAACCATTCTCTATGTGATGTCATATGATAGGATGCTCCTAAGTCGATCAACCAAACATCTTGATCCGATTGTGTACTGGTTGATGCCAGGTACACATCGCCTCCCTTATATGGAGTCGTATTTCTCTCAGTCGAATGTTTCTCTTCGGATATTGTATTGACTTCTATTTATTTCGAATTAATCCCTTTTTTAATGCCTAGCTTTACCAAATTTCTAACATCTTATTGTCGACTGAATAGGGGATTTAGATCTACCCTTCAACTTAGACTTTCTACCAGAGAATTTTCCTTTATCTCTGTCAACCGGTCGACCTCTCACCACTAAATCATATTTAGTTTATCCTTCCATGTTCTTCCTTCTCATTTATTCTAACAGTAGACATGCAACCACATCTTCTAGAGCTAATTTCATTTTATTACTCCCTATAGCCACGACTAAGCTATCCCAGGATTCTAGTAAATAACATAATAGGCTAATACATTTCTCCTCCTCATTGATTTTAATATCCACAGAAGATAATTGGATTATAATGGTATTAAACACATTTAAATGCTCAGTCACCGAACTTCCCTCACTCATCCTCAAAAGATATAGTTTTTTTTTTTTTCTGAGAAACAACTTATTTACCAGGGATTTCGACTAGTACAAGCTCCCCAACTTGTCCCACTATTTCTTTTCCAAATCTTCACCTGAGAAATTCAACAGTACCGAATCCGCAAGACAAAGTCAAATCGTACTCCTTGCTCTTCTTTCGAGTTTCTACCATTCTTTTGTTGACATACCTTTTTGCATGGTACTTGGACATATGGTTGTCCATTACTCTTTATCTAAAAGGATATCTTCAATTTTAATCTTCCAAGCTCAAAATTCTGGCCATTGAATCTTTTTATCTCTATTCTCGAGTTGCTCACCATTCTTTAACACAATCTTTTTAAGATTTTTGACTTACGACTCTTACTGAACCTAGGGTTTAGCTCAAATCCAAGGTTATTAAACCAAGCTATGATGCCATGTGAGAGGAAATGAGGAACACTTCCATGGTAAATCTAGTATAAGAGAGGAAGAAAGATTTAATTAAGAAATTAAATGACAAAGAAAACACACAATACACATATATTTTACACTAGAAACCCAAAATAGGAAAACCATCATTCCTTGAGCGTTCTAGTCTTTTGTTGTCTTATTCATTCAAAATAAAAGGTTGCATGTCTAGCCTTGGCCCACACCTAAGACACAATCAACATCATACCCTCTTGCTTTACACAATAATAACCATGTAGACAATTCAACTTACATCTACATGACCAACAACCTCTAAAACTATTTCTCTAAAGATTATATTTTGCAGCATTACAACATGCCTTCTTTATAGGATTTACAATAGGAAAAACCTTAAATAAAAGTTTCCTAAAAATGGTTATTGATCCACACATATCATTGGCTAAAAATCCTGCAAATCTTGGGATTCTGTTACAGTTAATTGCCAAGTCAGATTACCAACTGACTACCAGTTGGCCTTCATTCAGTCTTCAGTCAATTGCCACACACCCTCTTGTCGACCTCCTATCGGTTGAACTCTTGAACTGTTGTCGATGTATTCGACCTTTGACTTCGACTTTACCCAGTCGAACCACCTTGACCTTCGACTTCGACTTTACTCGGTCGAACCACCTTGACCTTCGACTTCGACTGTTAGTCGATCCACCTCGACTAAACTTTTATTACAAAGAATATAATAATCCAATGAAAGTAATCTTTGGAAGAATTCCATGCCTTAGGCCCTAAATAAATCTTTTAGGCATCCAAATCCATGAACAATTCCTTTAAGCACCAAACATTACCTCTAGAGGGAATCCCTGACCTCTGAGAAAGTATGTTAGTGCCTACACAAGGTTTTGATCATGAGGTATGGATCTCAAGGTTTTGACATGCTCAAGGGGGGAGAACCAAACCTTAGTTGAAGTATAAAGATTCTAGGTATCTAGAGCCAAACACAACACCTCAAACCACAACATCCGACCTCTCAATATTTTAGGTAACTTCTATTTCTCAAGGATCATGCATGACACCTAAAACCACCATAGATGACATGTTAAGGGGAAATTTGGCCTTCAACCGGGGATATGAGAATCATTAGTATATTTTTAGTGTTGGGTATGGGTCTTCGGTCCTTGGACATGATCAATAAAGGAAGCTTTGTGGCATCTAGGGCCATCAAAAACATGTTGAAACACCATAAAGGGACTTTCTATGGTATGCTTGTTCTCTAAATGGGGATAGTCAACATTACGATTTTTTGAACATTAAGTATGAGTCTCTATACCCTAGATATGTTCATGGGAACAAACCCAAGAGTTAGGCCCTAAAGGAGTCTTCTAACCTTCTAGGGCCAAGAATGACACCTTGAACTGCCACAAATGACTAGGGGAGGAAACATAAATGTTAGACCCTAAAGGAAGCTTCCAACCATCTAAGGCCAAGAAATATTCCTTACAAATGATGATTTGACTCAATGTTTACTATAAAAAAAAAAAATGAATAAAAAATTAAAAGAGAATTACAATTAATTTAAAATGAACTTAGGAGAATTAAATATTTGTTTGAATAGTTTCACTTATATGCATGCAATTTTATGGTATAAAATTAACAATAAGGTATATGGTTTATACTTTATTTATGCATATGAAATCCATAACAATTTGTAAAAATGCTTAATATGCACCTTTCTATATATAAGAAAATACCAAATATTTGAATAAATTGTACATTATATAAATATCATATACCAAATATTTGAATAAATTGTACATTATATAAATATCATAAAAATTTATTATATTTATATAATTTCTTTTATATATATATATGATATAATTTATGTTGAATTATATAAATACGATAGAGATTTCCTATATTTATATAATTTCTTCTGTTTTGATATATAATATAATTCATATGAAATTGAAGAGTTCTTTTGTTTTGATATATGATATAATTTATATAAAATTGAAGGTTTCTACAACTATATTGACATATCAATTTCATCCTCTATCTTATGGTTTTCTTCGTATGCACTATGGTTTAGGTCTTGTTCTTTTGGAAATCTTTCATTGTTTGAAACAATAATATGGCTTACATGGTAAATTAAGCCTTGTTTTACTTGCATGTTAGTAGTCATCAAGGAAAGATCTTCATAATATTAAATAGTGTGTTCATCTCTTCCTATAATCAAGTTAAATATGAGGAACATTGTCTTTGAAGTTACTTCTCTAATTACATTCTCTTAAATCCTACAATGAACTATCTTCAAAATCATAATGCATTCATCAAATCTTGTGTCCTCGTGAATGTCCTTCACTTGCATAGCATACTTTGTTACACTGGAAATGTAGTGTACACCATTCATACTCATCTATAAGTTTTTCAAAGACTTTGTTGTAGCTATCTTCTAGAACTCTTCATCTCTTTCCAAATCAATATTCTTTGTACCTACAGAGAAATAACCAAACATGTTATAGGGTTTGGGAAACCCTTTCAACAGGACACCTTCTTTAATATCCCACCTCAACTACTTTTCCTTAAAATCTACTCACCTCCATTGTCCCACTGACTAGATAAGTTTCTTCACATGCACTTACTTCCATCTTCATGCTTTTCTTATCACATTAATATTTTGTTTGGAATACACAAACCAATTCAACTCCAGAGATAATTTATCTTGATTTATTTTTACCCATACTTTTTTCTCACTCTATAATTATTCTACGGAACATATACAACTCATCTTAATTATGCACACTGTTAAAATAAGAATTATCTTATGATCCTCCTCTTTATTCTTATTTTCTTTCACAAATTCATTTCTCATGGTAAAATTACAAAAAAATTATTCAATACATAAAACTATGAACAATCCATTTTGACCTTCTATTGTTACCAATGCTTCAATCATCTTTGTTATGCAATCACGACTAAACATACCCAAAACAACCATCACTTACTTTGTTCACTTGCAATTCATTATACCTCGAGAATTCTTGAACTTTCCATATGGTAGTAGTAATATTCATTTCACCTTCAATCTTCTTGGTATTTATAACTCTAAAGTTCCACACTTTCCTTCCACCTCTAATTCTTCTAGACATGAAAATAAACAGTTCATTGTCTCCATCTTATTTGCATCTTTAGCATTTGGAAAAGGATGTTTCCTTCACGTTTAATGTCTCCTAGTCCATATATTTCATGCAATTCTTTTCTTATTATGTACAAGATCACATCTTATGTACCTACAAACATTATACAAGACTTGTTAAAAAATAAAATAAACCCTCATCACATCCTCCTTTACTGCAATCTTTTGTTGCTTGGGCACCTTTCCAGTTCTCTGCTACAATTTCTTCGCCACTATTATCATCTTTGCAACTACACAATTCCTGCATATGAAATACTATGAACATGTTACTACTACAATCATCATTGGTGCCACCTCCCAATTTATTTTCGGGGTGAGAAAAATGAAGTAAGAATGATGTAAATACAACACAATGGGTCATGGCGTGGTTTGCACCATAATTTTGTCATTCTTGCATCCCTTACTATGACACGCGTTCTATAAGGCATTATCAATGTGTTTTGTAAAAAAAATATTTAGAGTTGTTGTTGTGTTGATTTTGCATTTTATGCATGTTTGTTGCATTTAATTAGCATCTACTTGCATCAATATGTGTGTCAGAATTTAATATATGTGATATTTCTACATTATTATGTTGTCATATGTGTAACGATATTCAAAACTTTTAAGTCATTGTGTTTCATGTTAAAGTCATCTTTATGACATTTTTTTTTCATTTTAGGTAGTGTTATTGTCTTATTGAATTATTTTAGTGGCATAGTTGTGATGTTATTAATAGTAATGATTTTATTTTTTTTAATTATTTAATTTATTTTTCAAGGAAATCTTTATGGAAAACACTTCAAGTAGTTCCCCATGATTCATGGATGGTAAACCTAATTATGGAGCTTATCCTCGAGGGCGTAAAGAGAGTCAAACTCATGACCTCCCCAACTTTGGGGTAGAAATGTTATGTCTAGTTTAGTAAGAGACAGTGTATTTTTTGCACTAAGGTGTCAATTTTTGAAAACTCTATATCAAGTGAATGTGGATAGCATGCTCACATCGACCTTGCCCAAACACACTTGGAGGAGCTTATGAAACTCAATTGTACTACTCGGTTTGGTTTTTTATTCCCTTGAACCAAATTCTCCTTGTGGATTGCCAATAAATTAAAATTTTAGTAGATATGTCCAATATTAAGAATCCAATTTTCAACCTATTAGACTTGGTGTGGGTATGCAATTTTTAACCTCTTTTTCTAAACTTCAGACTGCCATTCCTACCCCAATTGAAATCAAAATTACAACTCCCTTTTTCAATATTCATATTTTATTTCTATCTTTTTTGAAGTTCAAAATAACTATTTCATTTGATTGCATGAGAAGTTAAACCCAACCTTTAGTTGTTTCCTTGAGATTGTAACTTCAATCTCCATGTGCTTTATTGAAGGTTGACTTTTCATCTTATTTTTTTGTGCTTGAAAAGAGAGATGAGAGTTACAAATTTTATTTGGATTGATACATCAAAAGTAAAGTCGTTGCATGATGGATTCTATGGAAACAAAAGAAGATTAAAACTTATTTTTTTGCAAGCTATGTACATGAGAGTGAAATCAAAACATTTTTTTTTTTATGTGATCAGTGTAATTGTTTGAACCAAAATTTTGAGAAAATTGTTTTAATGGTGAAAATGCTCATGAAATAATGCATCTTATTTCAAATTTGTATAAAGTAATGAAGTGAAGTTGCATGAAAAAATTTGTTATATGATGTTTGAACAAACTTTAATGGAGTAACCTGTGTTATTTCCGAGAGTTGAATGCATATGCACAAAAACTGATGATCAAAAGAAGCCATCTTTGATTCAGTGATTAGCATCCAAATTGGACAATGAACATGGATAAAATCAATGTGTATGAGAATATTCAATTGGGATGAATTTAAACATTAGGTAGTTTAATAAAAATGTGATGAGATGCATATAATTCATATTAGCAATAATTATCTCATGTTTTTGAAGTGCAATATCAAGATGCTTGATTCATAGACATATCAAGATGCTTGATTCATAGGTAAATAAGCTAAACTTGAAACTTTGTTTGAAGGGCCACCATTAGATGAAAAAGTAAAGCATGATTCCTTACACTTTGGTTTTATATACAATTTTAAGAAGTGTGTTCATGTTTATGGGTTATAGTGTTAGTTCATTATATTTTTATTTTTTTTCCCCTTAATGCCTTGTTGAAATTTGGATTTTTTGAAAGACCCTAGGAGACAAGAAAATATTGTTGTAGTTTGTGAATAATTGTTTTACCAATTCTCTTAAATATATCTCATGTCATATTTGTCAAGTTTTAATTTATTAACATGTATCAAAAGCATTGAATTCTTATGAATTCTTGCAAGTAAAAGGTCATGAAATTTTTCTTTTTTGTATTCTAGGGTTTGATGGAAGTATAAAGGCATGGAAAAATGAAGGAACATGGAGATATTAAATTGGTTTTATGCATAAGTAAACATTTTTGGTTACCTGGTCAAGCTATGCTGGTTTTTTATTAACCTGTTGGAGCTAAAGGTGGGGGCTTGTTGATCCACGTTTGTGATCAATATTTGTACATACTTATTCTTAAGCTTCTTCCTTTGTTTTATATTTTATTCTTGAATCTCATTAATTATTTTCTTTTTCCTTTTCAAATGTGGGTTGTAGGTCATACTACCATCAAATTTTCAAGTCTTCACACCTGCAAACCCTTGTATTTATACTTAGTCTCTTTTCCCCTCTTTCAAATTTTCCAACAGTTTGTCATTTTTTAGTAATGCATGAGTAGTGATGTTGATGTAAAACATTTCCCAGACCCACTTTCCCTTAGGTTTTCAGATCCACAATCTCACTACCCACAAATTGTACCATTTCCCTCTATGTCTCCCAAAAAAACACTTTTTTAGCTTTTAATACTTAGCCCTTTTTTTTTGGAATGCAGATGCGAGACAACTGACTATCCATTTACCTTTTTCCTATGTCTTCAGACCTGCATGCCTACTAATCCATAATCCCACTTTCAACAAAATGTACCTCTTAGTTTCGCAACCCACAAAATCACCCTCTCCCATACTTAGTCAATTTTCATACTTCAGGTGTGGTGTACTTTCACTTTCACCTTTTCATCCATGTATTCTCTAAGACCTATGTGCATGTTGACCTACAATCCTGCATCCTACATAATGCCCCTTTCATTCCCCGTAATGTACCTCCATGCTTAACCACTTTTCATCTTCCATGACATCCCATCATCACTTCCCATATCATTTATTTTCCCCTCCACATTAGTTGCCAATTGTGTGAACATAATGTCGTTATTAAATTAACGAAGATCCCATAAACCATGTAACAAATTAAAAAATCTTGCCGTGCAATCCAACATTTTTGAAATAATAATTACGATGATTAAACTATACAAGAAATACGTGGTAAATTAAATAAGAGCTAACATTCCAAGCTGTAAATATTGACAGTAGTGCCACCTATTGACAAAGCTAAAAATCAGAGAAAATAATGTCAAGTAAGAGAAAGGAATTTTATTACGAGGATACACTAAACACACTTGGGCATGAAGATCGATGTTTCTAGTGGTTGCGAGCATACAACTACTACAAGTCCCTCACTCTAGCTAAGAAAAAGATGAACCGAGTCTTGACTTCAGGCATATCCCTTGCTAGTTGTGTTATGTAGGTAATATATTTCAGAGAGCTCGTTCAATGGTGTGAAAATAAATTCAATTTGGAGAATAGAATAATCCAACTCCAAGGAAAATATCCTATCTTTCTAGATCCTTTAGTATTTACCAGAATGCTATGTCTCCCTACATATACCATGCGATTTAAGGGAAAAGAGGCTAATAAATTCCTCAGAAAGCATAAAGGAGGAGAAGAATCCCTTAGTAAATAGCTAGTCAACGCAAATAACAACACTAGTGATTCCAAGATGGAAGTAAGTTCCTTGAAATACCCATACAAGGAATTTTCTTGGTTATTTTCTCGTATTATTGGCATGGAATCCAAAAAATTTGTGCCAAGAAATATCATCTATGTCCTTCAATTTTCTCTGCATGAAAATGCCATCATATATTAGGGCCACATTATTTCTAGTGAAGTCTCTTTTCAATAGAGTAATTTGAAAAAGACCCAGAAATTTTATATGACATTCTATCTTATTTTCACCGTAGATTATTGCCATGTGTTTGAAGAATTTCCAAGGGAAAGAAATATTGATTTTAAGGTGGAACTAGTCTTCTCTTGGTATCCATCCTTGTGGAGGCACAAAGATCAATATTATTTCTACCTGATTCATAAAACAATTATTTCAGAGTTCAAAAAATTAGTCCTTATCCCTAATACGTTGATATTATCACTTTAAGCTACCACCATTCTTGTGGAGAAAGGATTTTTTGAAACCATTGAATATTATATTATCATAATGTTATTTGGTTGTGACAAGAAACCTTTTCTCCTCCTATTTTATGTATAATACAAGCATTTTTTTGTAGAATTTTGCAGGTGGTACAAGACCTGGGCTCACTTCTTCAACAAGAAGAGAAAGTGTTAGGATATTTAGACACTTAGGAGTTAGTTAAGATCTACTTGGTCTAATATGTCGTTAGGTAAAAGTGTGTTTCTTTAGTATGCATTAGTATGCATTTGTAGTTAGGCAATCCGACGGTCACGATATGTTCCCGACATAGAGTGATCTGACGGTTCATACTCTCCTCGATCTTAACGACCATTGATCCGTGGCTTAACACCCGATTGGTCCATGATCTCTATTTAAAGAGCATGGAGGGTCATTTGTCGATGATCGATTGTGAGAAAGTCTCTTGTAAAATCTCTCTGTAATCTTTTTCTTTGCATTAATAAACTACTCCAAGTGGCCGCGTTGGCTGGGGCCGTGGATGTTTCCCCGTAGGGGTTTTACCACGTGAAAACATCGGTGGGTTGATCTTTGATCTGGTTATGTGAGTGGTTACTGAAGGTTTTCGTCCTCTGTTGGAATACCTGTGTTGTCGAACATGGTATCCGAGCCTGTTTGAAGACCCGCTCCTGTTGTAGATCGAGATCGTGAAGCCGAGTTGCCTCATCTCCATTTTCTGGCACTTCTGTACATTTCTGGGCTGAAAGGACTGTTCCATTGCATCCGGAGCATGCTTTTCATTCAGGAAAACTTTTCGTTTCACTCGAAAAGGTTTCCGTTTGCCCAAGATACATCCATTACAGTCAGAATCCGGAGGTATAAAGTCTAAATACGCATTTTTAAATTTTTGCAAAGTTTTGATTTTATTTCGGTTTGTATTTTTTTTTTCGGGCTGCTACTCTTTTAGATCTGCGTATGATCTTTGCTCCGCACCTTGTGCGATCTCGAAAAACCAGAAACAGATAGGAAAATGTGCATCTTCTGGGTAAGCTAACCGAGATCTAACCCTTGTTGTCATTGAGAAGCGAAATTTTTTTCTTGTGTGAAAAGAGTTTTTTTGGAGCATGCTCTCCAAGGCCGTCTTCAACAACAACAACAACCCCAATCCTCCTTCTGAACATTACAATATGTTTTGCTAGATCAGTTGGTTAAAACTTGCCTTATTAAGTAAGAGGTCTTGAGTTCAAGTCTATCTTTTGTTACTTTTTTTGAAAAAGTTCATGCTAA